>NDGM011183735.1:0-27867 GCA_002564305.1 Octomys mimax | reverse complement strand
ATTTTATTTTATTTTATTTTATTTTATTTTATTTTATTTTATTTGAGACAACATCTAAGTCACTAAGGTATCCAGGATGGACTCAGCTTGCAGTTCAGCTTCCTGAGTGCTGGGCGCCGAGGTGAGCCCACCATATCCTTATACTGTTTTTCATTCTGGGCTCAAATCTGGGCAGGATGCAGAGCTCTGACCTCTAAGGCTGGCTGGGGTCCTATCTTCTCGGGCGTGCCTTGTTCCCATAGCTTCTCTGTCCCAGAGGTCCCTGCCTAGTTCCCTGACTCTGCCTCTGCTCAGCACACTGGGCTAGGAGGTGCAGCAGAATCTCTCCCAGGGCAAGCTCAAGCCTGGCCCATAGCGAAGTTCTATTACAGTGAACTACTAAAGACTATGTCCACTCTGGCTGAGGTGAAGATATTTTCCAATCTTGGAAACTAATGTACCCGAAGGCTTCCCAAGCTGGGACATCAGGACACCTGGCATCCAGGGGGCACTTAACAGAGAGCAGAGAAGGTGACTGGAGGTCAAACAGACTGTCTTATGTATGTGTCTGCTGTGACACCTTTACTACCCTGATGAACACATACAGTCACTACAGGAGAAACTGAGACAAGGAAGATCAGAGACTGCCTGGAAGCAGGTGGATTCCCCAGTGGTATGGGGAAGGATTTCTCAAGATAGGACAACAGAAAGCCTTCAGGGAACATCCATGACCAGGAGACCCTAGTGACCCACCCCTCCTGTCTCCAACAGAGTGCCTTCCCTTTTTTCTTTGGTCAGTGAGGTCAATTGCAGAACTGGACACTGTGTTATGAAGGCAGTTTGTAGGTTTCACATATCTGCTAATACATACATATCAACTCTCCATAGAGAACAAAGATCTGACTTGCTCAAAGCAAACATGAGGATGAGTCACAATACCAAAAGACAAGTTTTTAAAATTGTGATATCTTAGCTCCTGTCCAGTGTAAATGAAAACCACTGAAAACAACTAGAAACTTGAATTTAAACTGTCAATTAAAATTTATACTAAAATGGAAGTGAAAAACACAACTGTCAGTGACTCTACATACATGTTCCTTAATTATTTAATATATTTCATAATCTTTCTCCAATATCATAAAGTAATATCATCTGTTTCTCTAAGCTATGTAGATTATATCTATCTCTATGGACTAACACCGGTAAGAGAATAAGGCAAATTAAGATACTCATATTTGCCCCTCACTCATATGGCACTTTCTTTCTAGTACTAGAAAGCCTACATAAATCACAGGTAAGTATTTTACACCATAGAAAAAGAAACTTTCTATAATATTTTTCCTCAAAAATTAATAAAAAGATAATCAACTATGACTAAAGTAGGGGAAAACTAGGAAACAATATAATGGGAAATTTAGAGAAAAGAAATACAATTTGGGCAAGAAACACTTAAAAAAGATATTCAGCCTCATTACCATTTAGGGATATAAATAATAAAAGGCAACATTTTCAATTATAATTTGCCAAATGTATTTATTGTATCCACTATTGACAAATGTGTTAGGAGAATTGCTCTCTTTCTATTCTGTGCACAAATAATTTGACAAATGGCATCATTTTAAATGTTGACATGCAATTGACATGATTTCTTTAATTCTTGAAAACTGTCTTAGTGGTAAGTTTACAAATACACATACACACATGCATCTGTGTTTTATTAAAGCATTGATTGTTAAATCTGGAAACTACTCAAGTGTTCTTCAGTAGCACTTTGTTCGGGAAATTATTCTACAACTACAGACAGAACACAATGTAGCAGTTAAATAGAATAAAATAGCCATATACATATGTGCATGTGTGTGTGTATATATATATATATATATATGTGTGTGTGTGTGTGTGTCTATATGAATGAATTAACCTATGTGTGCACACACATATACATTGTCGAAGTAATAGTCTAAAACATAAAATAATGTATATAATGTGAACAGTATATCATTTACTTAAAATCCTAAGCTACATATATTTATGTGTGTAACTGCCTAAGATATACATATATATCTAGATGTATGTAGGTACGTGTGACATTTAGGAAAATTATGGAGGCATAAACATTGAATGACTAATACAGATATGAATGTAGTTAATTATGAGATAGTTTAAGTGATTATAAGAGAGTATGAATTAAAATTATAATTTATTGTTTTATATTAATGTGTATGCCTGGGCTTTAAACATACAATATTTAAAATAAGAAAGTAATGTTATAAAAATAATTTGCAAGTGACACACAGATAAGACTGCAAATTAGATATTTTTCCAATGAGTATCTGATCCTCTCACTACCAACTGTCATAAGCAAATCTTCTCCACCCTTGCTGATCTGCAGAATGAGAATGGGAGGGGACAACAAGAGAAAGGGAGATCTGCTCTCTGTAGGTATCACATAGTAGGGATCATTGTTTGTAGGAAAAAAACCAAGAGGATAATACTGAGTCCTAAGTTTGCGATGCTGGATCTGTATGATTTATTATTCGGTTAAAACCTCTAAAGAGGGAAATAAGACCTTGTTGTCAACTCTGATTTATATTCTCTCATTTCACAACGCAGTGAGTAAGTCAGGTGGGCATTGCTGAAAACAACTTATGGATTTCACCCAAAGACATATAATTGTATTTGTATTCAAAGTTTCAGCTTCATTCGTTTCATGTGATTTTATTTTTAGCTTTTTTCTTTTATTTAATTTTTATTTATGTGTTTTCTTCACCTACTCAGGCCAGAATGACAGAAGGTAGCTGCTTAATAGTGAAATCATTTTTCTGCTTCCCTTTGGCTCAATTCTGGGCTTTTCTTCACAGCTCTCAAACTAGGCAAGCTGCTTGCAGTTCCCTCCCCTTCCCAACACCAGCTCTATGCTGAGCTACTAAAGCACGGTCGATCTCATCCAGAAGGTAAATTTTTACTCTCTCCATTTGGAAGCAAGGGAAATAAAGTTCAGAACATATTTGGCTGTAGGTGTTAATTTAGGCTCTACTTCTATTTAAGAAGTGAGATGATTCAGCGTTCTGTTGTTTTTGCTGGCCATAGGGACTAAAGCAGTTTGTTGACCTCTGCAGCTTTTGGAAAGACTGTTGGTGATAGGACCTAGGATTAGAAAGTGGGAATCTAGAAGCATTTATACATAGCACTTAAACATCTATTTATTTTTAAGAAAAAAGCTCTCAAAAATGAATTTAATCATGTAGACATTTGTATGCTTAATTAGTAATTCCATCCTATAAATCTCCTCAAAAGCAAGAAAGGCAAAATGTGGGAAAGAGACTTATGCACTCCCAGGGCCATCAGGCTGTGTTCACAGCAGAAAACCCCTCACAGCCACTGAACACCAGAGTGGTGATGCCGCAAGTGTGCACAGCCCATCTTTCTGTTTTGCATAGACATTTGAATGGATGATGATGGAAATGGCTTAGCAGTGGGAAAATATGTACATCATTAGTCAATGCTGAAAGTTTTCTTCTCTCTCCCTTTTAATTGTTTAAAAATTTTATGGTGTCCGATTTTGCCTGCTTATATCTGGTAATCTGAACAACTAATTTGAAGACAATAATATGCCCTATAACAACCATTGTTGAATTCTTATCATTTTGGTTAGTGAAATTCTGTACAGTTTCTAATTTTTTCACTACTTTATTCTCTTTTTAAAAAAATAATATATAATAAAAGTGATGTGATTAAGGAAGTAGATCAAAAAGAAATGTTAGTAGAAGGGCTGGCTAAATAGCTCAGTGGATTAAAGCACCTGCAAACAGGTGCAGGGGCCGGGGGTTTAATCCCCAGGATTGTCATGCTGGCCCTGTACCTGGGGCGCACTGAGATGGCAACTGAGACCAGGCGTGGTGACCCACACCTGTAATCCCAGCTCTGGGGAAACTGTAAACAAGCAGTTCGCTATGAGTCTAACCTAGTAGTGAGACCTTGAATGCCCTGTAGACCCTTCCCTAAAATACAAAAAAGAAAGAAAAGAAAAGAAATGTTAGTAGGAAAAGAACAGAGACCAGCATAATCTTGTTTCTTCAATGTTTATACTATCCTTTTGTTTATAAGATAATAAAGTATATTTTTAAAAGGGTTAGTTCCTCTTCAATAAACAAGAAACTTCAATAAGCTTCATATATCCTGCCCCCAAAGCTTTAATTTCTTTCTTTATAGCTCCTTAGCCCTAACACTACTACTGTTACTACTACTACTACTCACACACACACACACACACACACACACACACACACACAAAATCTCCTCAATAAAGAACATAAAATATACAGCAATGCATGTATTTTTGTAGTCATTGTCGTCATTTCTAGGAGGCTGACATTAGATTGCTAAGCATTATTTTTCCATATCCCTTACTTTGAAGATTATTCATATGAACCTTGTATTATTCTTCCAGGTAAAATCCAGCGTTATAGCCATCTGCAGTGGCACTAACTATATCTGTTTAATATTTACAGGACCAAATAAAAAGGACAACATCATCTTAGGAATTTAGGAATCCTACACCTCAGTCCTTTTTTTAAAAGACTGAGATTATGGAGGTAGAGTCTATTGTTTTCAAGGTGATCTAAATGCTCAGAACAATGATCATTTGCCTTTCTAAGTCTTTGGCATGGAAGATGTGATAGCATGAATCCTAAGTCTCTTTGTGATGCTATGATAAAACATTTGAGAGTAAACAATTTATAAATAGTACAAATTTATGTATCATAGGTTTGGAGGCTGGTATTGCCAAAATTTAGGTATCAACAGGTTTGGTGTCTGGTGAAGGGTGCTCTCTGCTTCCACATATGTGCACGTGTTATACCTTCCATAGAGGATGAACTCTCCTTTCATGCAGAAGGGCAAAAATTACAGCTAAGCAAGGTCCCTCCCACTCTTTTCCTGTGCTAAAGCGCTCATCAGAGCAAGGCCTCAAAATCTAATCACTTCTCCAAAGGTTCCATCTCTAAAGACCAATACTGCGTGGATGAAGTTAAAGCAGGAATTTGGGAGGAACACAGATATCACAGCATAAACAGGTATGTGTGTGCACAAGTACACACGCAAAATCTCTATATTCAAAGCAAATAACTTAAGTGACTTTGGAAATGAGTAAAGAAAGCTCTGGAGGCTCTCCTTAGCTTTTATTATGATTTTTAGATAGTCTAACATAAGTTATAGGTTTACTACAAAATTAAGCTGAAGGTTTAGTGTTTCTGTGTAATATTTATATCTTTGATCTATTTTGACTTTACTTTAATGGATAGTGGTAGGTATAAGTCTATTTATTAAATTGCTCCATCACTTTCTTTCAGTAAATATGTTTGTCCCCTTTGTCAAAGATAAGGTGGCTGAGGGTGTTTGGAGCCATGTCTGCATCTTTAAACCTGTTCCACTGATCATCAGGTCATTTTTTTTTTTTTTGCCAGTACTTGCTGATTGTGCCATAGCAGCTTTGTAGTATAATTTCAAATCAGGGATAGTAATGTCTCCTGCCTTGCCTTTGTTGCCCCGAATTGCTTTTGCTATTCTTGGTCTCTTCTCATTCCAAAAGAATTTTAGAAATATTTCTCTAATTCTGTGAGGAATGTTGATGTTACTTTGATCAGGATTGCATTAAATTTGTATAATAATTATGGAAGTATGGCCATTTCCTCTCTGTTAAGTCTTCCTATCCAAACAGAAACACTAAATCTACTGGAAGAAACAGTAGAAATCTTGAAGACTTAGATGTAGGAAGACAGGCCATGAACAAAAGAAATAATTAAAAAGTCAACACCTGGCATCTCATCTTATTAAAAAGATTTTGCACATCAAAAGAAATCTCCCAAATAAAAAACAACACACAGAGTGGGAAAAATTTTAGCCAATTGTCCTTCAGACATAGGACTTCTATCTAGAACATGTAAAGAATTGAAGAAAAAAATAAAAACAGACCCCCAACATTCAAAGACCCAATACAAAAATGGTCATTTGAGTTGAATACACAGTTCTCAGATGAAGAAATGCAAATGGCAAGTAAATATATGAAAATGTTCAGCATCATTGGTCATCTGAGAAATGCAAATTAAAACAATACTGAGATGCTCTATCACTACAAATAGAATGCCTATAATCAGGCAATCAACTAATCAGTAATCAGAAATGCTGGAGGGGCTGTGGTGAAAAGGAACTCTTCACTGTTTGTGAGAGTACAGACTGGTAAATACACTGTGGAACTCAGAATAAAGATTCTTCAACAAACTATGATTAATCCAGCTATTTTCCTTCTGGGTATCTTTTCATAAAAATTTAAATAATCATGCCACCACAATATATGTGAACAAATGTTTATAACAGTTTGTAGTAGCTAAATCTTGGATACAACCCAAATGCCACCCATCAACCAAGGAATAGATTAAAAATATGTGGTATTTTTTACAATGGAGTACTCTTGAGCCATAAAGGATAATAAGCTTGAGACTTTTACAAGTAAATGGTTGAATTTTGAGATCATACTCATAAGTGAAATAAATCATACTAATACATGTGAAGATCATGTTGTCTCTCTGGTATAAGAAATTGTAAGAGTAAATAAGATCCAAAATATACCACAGAAATTATGAAATGAGAAGAAATTGCTTAAAAGGAAAAAAGAACCATGATGGGGGAAAGGGAAGAAGAAGAAAGGGAAAAGGGAGAAGAAATGCAAGTTAGTTATACTATTTGTGTCTCTTAGTTTATAGAAAAGAAATGTTTGTGGTAATGCTGGTTGGAAAAGAAAGTATGCCCATATCTTGTAGTCTGAGTAACTCCTTTAAAAATAACACTATGCAACATATTGCCTATTTGTATTCAATTATTTTGTTATAATTTTTTTACCTTTTGCCTATGAAATTTTTAAAAAGAAATGAAAATGAAATAAACTTCAGATTCAATTGATCTAACAAAACATTTAATCAGAAGATATAGAGAGTTCCTGTAAATATATGCATAGCCTCTTAGCTACTAACATCCCCCACTAAAGTGTTATAATTTATACGCTTGTTGAGCCTACATTGATACTTCATTATCACTCAAAGTCTGTAGCTGTTAAAGTTTTTGTGTATTGGTGCTGCTAAAACAATCACTATAGTTTGTGCAGCCTTTAAGAAGCAGAGCATCATTTTACACAGTTCCAGAGGATGAGAAACCCAAGACCAAGGCAACAGCAGAGTTTACATTCCACATCACCTTCAGTGTAGATTTAGACCAATTCATTTCATAATTTGTGTCTACTAAAGAGTTGTCATAGAGTAGTTTCAGCTGCCTAAAAATTCTCCTTACTATTCCTAATTAGTTAGCCCTCCACCACTTGAAATGCTTGGCAACCAGTGCCCTTTTATTTGCTTCAAACTTTTGTCTTTTTCTAGAAAGCCATATAATGAGCATTTTATAATATGTATCAGCATATCACTCAGGAGTATGCATTTTTCTTCTACATGTTTTTATGCCTTAGTGACTCATTTCTTTTAAGCCTTGGAATATTCCATTGTCCCTATGTAGTGCACTTTATCAATTTGTCTCTTGAAATTCATCTCGATTCATTCATATTTGGGCAAAAATGAATAAAGCACTATAAACATCTTTTTGCAGGTTTTGTGAGAACAAGCTTATAAGTCTGTCAGATAAACACTGAGGACTGTGATTGTTGAATCATAAGATGTGTTTAGTTTTGTAGGAAACCACCAAAATATCTTAGCTTCTTTCACATCATCCCTGTGACTCAAGATTGGTTTAGCATATGCAAGTCAATCAATGTGAAACACCACATTAACAAAATGAAAGACAAAATCCCATGGCAAGATGAACAATCTATTTATTTATTTATGTATGTATTTATTTAATGTATTTGGTACAGAGTCTCACTATGAACTCGGACTCGTAGGGATTATCCTGTTTTCAGCCTCCTCAGCACTAGGATTACAGGGGTGTGCCACCAAGCCTAGTCTTGGTGGCTGGCTCAGTGCACCTGGGGGCGGGGCCCACACAGTGTGTGATGCCAGGGATTGAATCCTGGTCCCTGCATTTACCTAATCAGGCACTTAGTACACTGAGCTATCTCACCAGCCCAAACAACCTTTTTGAATAAAAGAACTCTCACAAGTTAAAGAAAAAAACCTCCTTAAGAGAAAACAGACCATATGTAAAGCTCACAATAGACACCACAATCAAGGGGGAAGTACTGAAATCTTATCCCAGTACAAGGTAAGAATACCTGTGCTTATCACCTCTGTTCATCATAATACTGAAAATACTAGCAAAAGCAAACATACAAGATAAAGCAATTAGAAGCATACAGATGGGAAAAAAGCAAAGATATTCCTATTTGTATGTAT
Source organism: Octomys mimax (assembly GCA_002564305.1). Taxonomy (NCBI): domain Eukaryota; kingdom Metazoa; phylum Chordata; class Mammalia; order Rodentia; family Octodontidae; genus Octomys; species Octomys mimax. The sequence continues at coordinate 19,495 of NDGM011183735.1, read as the reverse complement.
ATATACTTGGATTTCCTTGGTTTCTTTTATCAAAGATTTATAGTTTTCCTTGTGTACACTGTCTTGTTACTTTTCTCTCACTCTCTGCTGGAACAAAATACCTGACACCCGAAATTGAAGAAGGAAAGGTTTATTTTGCTAACAGTTTGTGAAGGTTTTAGTCCACACTTGGCTGGCTGCAGGGCAGTTTGGCACACGACAGAGGGCAACAGTTCATTGGAGGGGGGCAGCAAACCCAATAAGATCAGATGGGGAGGAGCACAGAGCAGTCTCTTTCCCTCCTTATATAGTCAGCCGCCCGATGCAGGCTTTCCATACCACGGTGGTTGCAGCATTCACAGCCATAGCCCCAGCATTGGTCCATGAATCAATCAAAAACTCCAGAAGCCCTCTCGCTGACTATATGGAGCTTTGGGGGGACATCTAGATACAAACTATAACATAGACCTTTGTATACTTGGTTATATCTCATATTTTTAATTTCTTGAAATATTAATGCAAATGATTTTTTAAATATCAAATTCTAGCTGTTCATATGTACCAAATAAGAAGACAGTCTGCTTTTCAGTATTAACTCTATCTTGCAACTTTGTTATAATTACTTAATTATTTATAAGGATTTTAGCCAGTTTTTCAGATTATTTATATGGATGATCATGTTATCAATGAATAAGGACAATATTATTTATTTGCCAATTTACATATCTTTTATTTATTTTTCTGTCTTATTCAATTAGTCAGAACTTCCAATGGAATATCAAAAAAAGGATGGAGAAAGGGAATATCATTGCGTTTTATCTTAGGTGAGATAGCTTCAAGTTTCCTTAAGTCCCTGAATAGGTTTAATCTTAGCTATGTTTTTCTGTAAACATTCCTTATGAAGTTGAGGACATCCCTCTTCATTCTTAGCTTAGTGATGAATTTTATGATGAATCAATGTTGGGGTTTTGTCAAATGCTTATTCTGCATATATTGATATATTCATAACAGTTTATCTATCTAATGTGATAGAGTATGTTATTTTATTGTTAATTGCTGAACCTGCCTTTAAAACATAAGAAAATATCTCTGGTCATGTTGTACAATTTTTTTTTTTAGGGGGAAAAGGTCTTCAGAGTGTTCAGGGTCTCATTACTAGATCAAACTCATAGTGATTCTCCTGTTTCCAGCCTCCCAAGTGCTGGGATTACAGGCACATGCCACCATGTTCAGTCTCAATCGCAGTCTCAGCACACCCAAACCCCTGACCCCTGCACCTACTTGAGGGCGCTTTAATCAGCTGAGCTATTTGGCCAGCCCTTGTACAATTTGTTTTATGTAGTGTTTGTTAGATCTGCTCATATTTTATTGATGATGTTTCTATATATATTCATAAAGGATATTGGCCATTAGTGTACTAGTTTTGTGATGTGTTTTTCTGGTTTTGGTATTAGAGCAAAGAATGGTTGTGCTTGTATTTATTGAATGATATAGGCATTGCTATGATTTCTTTCTTAAATGTTTGGTAGCATTCACCAGTGAAGTCATTTCAAACTGATGCCTTCTGGTTTTCAGGATTATTCATCATTGACTAAGTATCTAATAATCATATGCATATGTAAATTAACTCATTTTCTTCTTTTTGCTTATTTTTTATCCTGGATTTAGATGAATTGATTTCAGTAAGTTCTGAAGATACTAGCTTTTGATTACATTGTTTTTTTCCTATTGATTTGCTTTTTTTCTTTTTCTGTTTCTTTTTATTCTCTCTCTCTCTCTCTTTCTCTCTCTGTCTCTCTCTTTTCTTGGACAGGGTCTACAGGGTCTCACTACATAGATTGGACTCGTAGTGATCCTCTTGTTTTATAGCCTCCAAAGAGCTGGGATTACAGGTTCACCCCACCACACCCAGTCTCAATCACCATCTCAGCGTACCCAGGGGTGGGGCCAGCAGAGCAGGGGATGGCCCCTGTGTCTGCCTAAGCAGGTGCTTTAATCTGCTGAGGTATTTGGCTGGCCCTTTAAAAAATTTTTTGTTAATCTTTATTTATTTGGTACAGGGTTTTGCTTTGCAGCTTGGACTCATAATGATCCTCCTGTCTCAGCCTCCTCAGCACTGGGATTATAAATGTGTACCACCATGCCCGCTTTCAGTGGCTGGTATGGTGCAGTCTGGGTTACTGGTCTGCAGGGCATGTGATACTGCAGATTGAACCTAGGTCCTTGTGCTTGCCAGGCAGGCACTTACATCACCATGCTCTCTACCCAGCACTGATGTGCCTTTCTCAAATTCATTAATTTCTGATCTAATTTGCATTTATTTTCTTTTTATGTAGTATTTTTTCTAAATTCTTATCTCAAAACTTAGGTGATGGACTTTGAAATCTATTTATTTATTTATTTGTATTTCAGGAAAGGGTCTACAGGGTGTTCAGGGTCTCACTACTAGATTTGACTTGTAGTGAATCTCTTGTTTACAGCCTCCCAAGAGCTGGGATTACAGGCAAGCGCTACGACGCCTAGTCTCAATTGCCATCTCAGTGCGCCCTGGGTAAATGGGCCGGCATGGCACACCTCAGGATCAAACCCCTGGCCCTGCACCTACTGAGTTTGCATGAGCAGGCACTTAAATAACTGAGCTAAGGGGCAGGTCCCGGTATTTTCAAATAATATATAATTTCAAGGCTATAGAGTCCCTCCTTGTCCACAAATTTTGATAGTGTATATTTTCTTTCTGTAATTCAACTATTTCCCTGAGATTTCATCTATAATACATGTTATTTAGAAGTTTGTTGTAAAATCTGCAGTTATTTTGGGAGACTTTCCAGATATATTCCCCTTATAGGCATTTAATTTATCCACTATGATCTAAGCACAGGATTCTTATATTTCAAATCTCCTGAATCTTTTGATGTATATTCAGTTGCCCATAATAGGACCTATCTTGGTGCATGTCCACTGACCTTGAGAAGAACATGCATGCCATTGTCACTCACGCTCAGCTGACTGACAGTGTGGTTGAGGTCAGCTGATCCCTTATTGTTGTTCCACCACTGGACATTTCTGGTTGAGTGGTTTTGAAATCCCCATATAGGATAGTAAGTTTGCCTACTTCTTGCAGTTCTATTAGTTTTTTTTTCTTGTATTTAAACACTCTCTTATTAAACACATGCATGGTAAGGATTACCATGTCTTCTTGGAAAAATGATGCCTTTATCAGTATGGAATGTATTTTTATCCCTATAGATTTGCTATTCAAAAGACTTTTTCTGTGGTGAATACAAATTATATATATATATATATATACATATATATATATAAATATATATATATGCAATAACATTATACAATATTATATGTGTAATGTTAGCATTGTATATCTTTCCACACCTTTACTTTGAATGTATGTGTCTGTATTGTATATTTATAGTGAATCAATTGACAACAAAATATAATTGTGTTTTATCTCCTTTGACAAAACCTGACTTTTAATTCATCCATTAAGAGCACTGAAGCAAAGGAATCATTAATATAGATTAATATTTACAGCACTGCTATTCCCCATTTGTTTCCCTTGTCTTTTATTCCTTATTCCTATTATCTTCCTCTCTCTCTCTCTCATTCTCTTGTTTTAAAGGAACATTTTATATGTTTCCATTTTCTCTTTCATCTAAGCATATTAACTATACTCCCTATTGACTTGCATGTAGGTGTTTGTGTATGTTTTCTGTACATGGTGTGTGAGGATAATTTGCTGTTTAAGAATTTAAAGAGCAAGTTTTCATTGTTATACCTTCTCAATTGCTCTTTTTGTTTTCATACATCTGAATTTCTAATACATAGCATTTTCCTTTTTTATTTGTTTTAAATAATTTTATTGAGAAACAAATAGCAATGAGATAGTTTAAAAACCAATTAATAGGACAGTTTCAATACTTAATATATATTGCATATTGTTGTCTTCTTAGGGGTTATTCATTGTACAAGACATAGACATGATATCCTATCCAAATACTCTTAGTACAAATCTTTCTTCTCACTGAATTAAGAGAAAGTACCTGTATATCTATCCTAACTATTTTGTATATACAGATCCAAAATGGTCCTTCGTTTGTATCCCCTTTTTTTGTTTAGTTTTGTCAGAGGAGCGTATTCCATATGCTAAAGGAATTTCTACCAGAAGCAGCTTCCCTCAATTTATATTTATTTGAGAACATTTCTTTACTTTCAAAGGATAACTTCCCAGAATAGGAAACACTAAGTTGTTGGATTTTTTAAATTATTTCACATCAAATATTTCACCCCACACTTGCTTGCGGAGCTTCTGACATTTTAGGTATAATGCTCATCTCAGTTCCTGTATAGGTGAGCTGTTCCTTTCCCTCTGGCTTATTTCAAGATCGTTTCTGATTCCTTTTCTGCAGCTTGAAAATGATATGCCTAAGCATCATCTTCTTGATATTTATCTTGCTTAACATCTTTTGTGCTTATTTGATTCATGATTTTTCTTCTGACATTAATTTAAGGAAATGGTCAGTCATTGTTTCAAATATTTCTTTTGTTACATTTTACTATTTTTGGTCATTTTTCTTTTTCTATGTTTTTTTCATTCTGCTTTCCTGTTGTAGTTGTCCCTAAATTCTTGAATATTCTGTTTTGTTGTGTTTTGTTTTTTAGCTTTTTTCTTTGCTTTTGAGGTTTGGAAGTTTCTACTAAGATCCCTTCGAGGTCAGAGCTTCTTTACTTAGCCATTGCCAGTCTGCTGATCAGTCCGTCAAAGGCATTCTTTGTTTTTGTTGCACTATTTTCAATCTTTGGCATTTTTTGAGGCCGGGGGGAGTTTTCTTCAAATTTCTACCTTTCTGCTTATATTGTCCACCTGTTCCAGTTGATGTGCTAAGGCCCTTAGCATATTGATCACAATGATTTAAAATTCTTACTGTATGTGAGTTTTTGTGTTGATGCTTGCATTTCTTTATTGCATTTTGCCATTAGTGTATCTTACACTTTAAAGAGAAAAAAACACATTATAAATAATACACAATTTTAAAACAAGATGGTAGGAAACTAACAAAGGTTATTATTGTATATTGTTATTTTAAAAGTAGTTGCTCAGAGTACAAGATGTAGGCATGCAAAATTGACCAAATAATATAAGCTCTATTCCTTTTAATCAACTAATAGAAATTAGTACTACAATTATCTTAGCTATCTCAGTGCGCACATATGTGTGGTGTGTGTGTGTGTGTGTGTGTGTGTGTGTGTGTGTGTCACAGTTTTTTTCCTTGGCAGCTGGAATGATTTACTAAGAAAAAGAAACTTTTGTAAACAAGTCTGCATTAGTCATTTTCCTATGCTGGAGCAAAATACCCAACACTCATAACTTAGAGGTTTATTCTGGCTCAGTTTCAGTAGTTTCAATTCATGGTCAATGACATACAAGGAAGAAAGAGTATGGCAAAACCATATTTGGGAGAAAGCAGAGAACATAACCTTCAAGTCCCAATTCCAGTAACCTGAGCCTTCTGATCAGGCCTTTCCACCACTGTGATACTTTGGGGAACATTTACATCTAAACTATAACATTCCATCCCTGGTTTCCAAAAGTCCAATATCCAGCTCATCATCCAAAATACAGTGCTCATCTCTAAGTGTTGCCAAAGTCTTAAGAGCCCCAGCATTGCCTAAAAGAAAACTTGTAGCTGCATGTCCTTATTTTTTAAAACAATTAAACAATGAACACTTCCAAAATACAATGACACAGTGCAAAAATTCTCATTCAAAGGGGAGAATAGACTGAAATTGGGCCAATGCAAAATCTAGATCCATCAGAGCAAACACTACATTCTGTAGATGCATGTTCAGCATCCAGAATACGTTGTTGTCAGATACAAATTCCAGAGGACATTAAAAACACCACTACTATAGTCTTGCTGGTTATACCTAAATGACCTCTCTACAGGCTGGCTCTGCTCTCTGCCTGTGGCTTTTCTCATATACAATTTGTGTCCTTGTAATCTCCAGCTTCCTGAGATATCAACTGCATTTTCAGCTTCAACTGCATTTTCGCATATTCTCCTGGCACGGAATGTTACACACTTCTGCCTGACCCGGCCTCGTGGCCTTCTTCCAAATTTGAGAAAGCCTCCATAAAGTTATAACTTTTGAGTTATGTATGCCTGAAAGACAAGTACCATGGGAATGATGCCACAGTTATCTGCCAGCTTGAGCAAAAGCTAGGTCAGCCTTGGATCATGGCTGCAGTTGCCTCTGAATACCTGAATGACAGAAATTCCCATTGGCTACCATAAAAAGAAAGACAACCGAGGGATTTTCTTACCAAATGGAAAAAAAATAGTTTTGCATCCTTAATCCTGTGATGAGTGGGATGTTTTGATTTTTGATATTCCGTCAATGCATCTTTTTTTCTTTTTCCTGTACAAAGTCTTTGGCTTGTTGTTAACAATCTTATTAGTAACTGTATTTTCCTTTGCCAAACTTTTCAGGTATAACCTTTCTGGTTAGATTGCAAACTTTTCAAGTTATTCATCTATATCATTTACTCCTGATTGTCCTTGTAGATCTGAGTAAAAACAGCCTGCAATACCTATGCCATAGCCTGAATGTTGGGCTGCCTTGACACTTCTTCTATTAGATTAATTAAATCAGTGCCCTTTATTTTATTCTTCAAAATAATCCCAGGTTTTTCCCAAAAGCTTTAGAATCATGTGGTCAAGAGAAGTCCCCACAGTTTTCTGTACTAGGCACTTTCCTATGCTGAGACAAAAATATATGACACCCACAATTGAAAGGAAGAAATTTATTTTGACATAGAGTTTCAGTGATTTCAGTCCATGGTTGGCCAGCTCCAATGAAGAAATAGCATGGTGAAGAAAGCAGCTCCCCAAATGCTGGCTAAGAAGCAGACAGAGAGAGGCATAGCGAGGTAGTAGCATGGACTCCTCCAGTTTATTTACCTTATGGCCTGCCCCTTCTGACCAGTCCCACCACTAAACATGATACCTTTAGGAAAAGTTTTAAACATATCCTGTAGCAGGATTTTTGTTTTTGTTTGTTTACTATTATGGTAGCAGACATGAAGACGGGTATTCTGTAGTTTTATATTAGACTTCTATTTTATAATAAGCTGTACCTCTGGATTGTGTACTTCATACATACTTCTCAGGACTTTTATCCTAGTTGGGATAGAATGTGTAGAGAGATAGGATCTGAATATTTTACTTCCCTTACTTGGAGGCTAGGATGGGTCACAGTTGGACATTTCCATTCCAAGATCAGTTAATTCCTGCTAAGATCCCAGTAGGTTCATCAACCGTAAAATGCCTTGGTCTTCCAGCAGCCACTCAGTGTGAGAGCAGAGTATTTGGGCATATATCAAATGATTTTTACTCTTCAGCCTCTTACAGAAGGATAGCCTCTTACACAGCCTCTGCAATGTTCCCCATGAAAACTTTGTTAGATCTTGGAGGTATAAGTAACATGAGTAAAGCCATTTTGTGACCAGTTTCTCTGCCGTTTTAACTCTTAGATTTGAACTGAGGTAGAAACTCTACGCACTTAGAATGACAGTGTGGATTTACCTGCCCCAGTCTTCCTTCCATGAAGTCTCAGATAATCATTCTTTTACAGTGAATTTTAATTCTTTGTATTTGACTTTCTGTCTTTTCAACTTAGGAAGAAAGGATGGCTTTTTCTATTGCAAGTCTGGAAAGTGGAGTTCCTGCAGTTGTCTTTGTGTTAGTTTTTTTTGGTGTTGTTATGGCTTGAATTCATAGCCTTAATACCAAGCTAGAACCCTGTGCTTTCTTCTTCATTTTTTTTGTTTATTGGTTCTGAGACAATGGCTCACTAAATTGTTCAAGCTAAGCTCACATTTATAGTTCTCCTTCCTCACCCTTCCACAGTGTTGAGATTATAGGTCTATATCTCCATACTCAATTCTCTCCTGAGTTTTTCATTAAAATAAAGTAACAGTGAAAACCTAAAAACTAGCATTGTTCTGTAATGTACTGAATATTTAACTGTCATTGTCCTCTTTGATTCTCACATCCATTATATGAATGTCTATGTTATACACCTGAATTTTCTGGTGTGAAAATGAAGATTTAGAGAAAATTTTAGTATGCCACATAATGGCAAAAAGCTAGAGATATAATCACATGTAACCACAACTTAATACACTTATTGCTATTCTACTAACCTCATACTCACTTTTATTTATAGCCTTTATGAGAGACAAAATATGTAGCTAGGAAACTTGTGTACTGCACAACTTTAGAGCTATTCACTTTGTCAATAATGCTCCAGAAAGCCAGTGGACAGCTTTTGGTGTGCCTACTCACTTGCTCTGGCTGTTTCTCTCTATTACCACTTGTAAGTAGAAGTTCAGCCCATACTTCATGATATTCATCCAATGATTCTAATACATACTACTTCATTTTTCATGAACATAGGTACAATAAAATTTGGGTTGGAATGAAAAAAACTACTGTAAATATTGAATTCTTGTTCCACAGAAACACTATAACATTATTTTTAACAACCTTCAAATAATAAACCATATACTAGGCCCTAAAAGTTACTTAATTAATGCAAGTTAAATGATTGCATGATCTTCTAGGAAAAGCACTATAAATCACAAAATGAGATATTTATGAGAACATTCAGATATATTTTCTAAAACACATTAAACATAATTTAAATCTATAAGTTGAAATGCAGTAAATAGTAAGTGGCTGTTCTAAAAATGAGCAAGGGAAACTTCTTAAAATCTATGCTGATGAAAATTTAAACTAAAGTCTATTTGCTACAGGTCTGTAGAGAAGCTGAAATAAAGTGATTTGCACTTGCATGAATATTCAGTTTTGCAAACTTCTGGTCTAACCATGATGCAAATTACTGACAGTTTTTGAAATGATTTAAGTGTGATTATCAAAATTCCTAGAATACATCAAAGACAGTGATAAGAATAAAAATAAGACTGTAAACACTGCAGAGTGTTTTCACATTAACTCTTCCATTGTACAGACCCCACCCCTGCCCAGTTCTTGGTATGATAAATGTGATTCTCTACCTACAGGGAGCAAAGCAGAGAAAGGTGCTGTGTGCATGATGACTGATCAGTTAGAAAGAGGAAATGTCGCTCAGTCTTGTCGACTAAGCAGGCTATGTTGATCCAATTTTAGACGGAAAAGAATGTGCTGAATAGATAATTCCTACTATAGAGAAGTGAAAAATGAGTCTCTTTCTGCATGTACCACAAACACATAAGTACACATAAACACACGTACACAGTCACAAAAATTTTCATTAAAGGAAAGTAGTACTTATGATTTATCAGTCAGTAAATACAGACTTCCATCTACAAGCTGAGTTTAATTTAGAAAATAAATGAAGTTAAGCATCCATCTTTGTAACATGCAACTGCATTGCTGGGCATCATATGCCATACTGCATGCCAAGTAAAGGAGACAGAAAATCTGACCAGGGTTCAACACCTTATGTGTAGGTGACTATGCCCAACCTGTCCTTGACCTTCAACTTCCATAGCTTTCCTGTTACCTGCACTATTGAAGCTGTCTGTGGAGAAAAAAAATGTTTCTTCAGCAGCAGGAATCATTTTACTGGAGAGAGTGTAATCACCAGTAATTCTCAGATCAATTTAGATGATATTTTACTTTCTGCAGCTCCTCATTGTTCTTCCACTTGACTACACATGAATCCTTACAATTGAAACCTTTCAAAAAACAATTAAAACCTTTCATCTTCATAAAGTTCCTATTTCCAAATTTATATACTGGGATGTCTCCTGTGCAATTGGATTCTCAACCATTCTCTTGCCTTGGTGAAGGATTTCTCATTGATAGTCTCCCTTCCAAGTATGCATCAGAAATGGATGGAAATTACTATCTTCCATAAAGCTCTGAGCCATCCCTGTAGTGTAGGCATGAAGTGTAATGATTGACACCGTAGAATTTCAAGTAAGTAGCCCGTTTTTCAGCTTTCTTTAAGAGATCAAGAACAGAAGTCCAGGAGACAAGATATTAGGAACAAATGTGTTTTTAATGTACAATTCTCTTTCAACTCATTGATCTATTAATTCATTTGTTCACTTAATGGCATTAAATATATTTTACTGGGTTCTATGGTAATTCCTGGAGATAGGGAGATAAAAGACAAATAGTGAGCTTCCCTTTATGGAAAGAGGTATGACCGACCATCAGGTTAAAGACAAATAATGTGTAACGAGAGAAAATGGAGTGTGTGTGTGTATGTGTTTGTGTTTTTGTGTGTGTAAGAGAGCAAGAAAGATAGATATTATCTCTGTATTATATATAAGAAGAATAAACTCTATCATTGCATATGTAATCTGCCACAAGACATCTAAACATGCACTCTGGAATCACTGTCATGTCCACAATATTGGGCTGTCCCTTAATTAAATGCCTATGGTTACTTTTCCTTATCCTTTCCTCACCATAATGCTTATTATTCTATTCTTTCTAGTGCTCTGTCAAGGCTGTTCTGATTCTATTGATTCTAACTGGAGTAGAGGGGCAACCATCAAGGTGAAAGCAAGAGGAGAAGAGGAGATAGGGCTTAAGGAGAGAGGTATAGATTTAAAAATAACCCCTGGCATTCACTACTTATTTTCAGTTAATTGAACCACTTATCCTGCAATGAAAAGATTCTGTTTATATTTGTTCCTAGTACTTGTTCTGAGCCTCTAATCAAAAGTCTATGAAGTGAACTTCTAATCTAAATGATATTTGTGTATCTCACACATATGCCCTCGTGGGAACAAAGCAACAGTCTACACCACAAGTCTCTGTCATTCTGGGCTTAAAATAATAAGCAGTTACTTAGCTCAAATCTCCTTTATGTTACTGATAGAGTGAAGGCTCCTATGTTGGAAGCTGGCTGGGAGCCAGCTGGCTGGGACAGCCTCATCTAGAATGTCTGCTGTGACTGGGCTCTGGCCCTCACGGTCCAGCCTCCCACAAGCAGACCTGCTCCATTCTCCTGGTTAAGCAGGGAAGCAAGAGAAGTGGAAATGCCCAAGCACTTGGTGAAGCTCATGCTTCAGTTACATCTATTTACATGCTCTTGGTCAAACTATAGCTCATGGCTGCATCCACAAACAAAAGGTGAGGAAAAATTCTACCTCTTCACTGAAGAAGCTACAAAGGCAGGTTGCAGAGAGCATGGATGGTGAGTGGATAACAGTAGCCATTCAAGCCATCTGCCTACTAGCAATTCAGTGAATTTCTACCTTCAGAAAGGTACATACACTGTAGACTGTGGTATCTGTTCACTTAAGTAAGTAGCCTTCTTCTGTGCTCCTTCTTCTGTGCTCCAAAAAACAAATGTCTAGAATATTATAGATTCTGTCTCTCTGACAACTAGCCTGTCCTTGAAATTCTGTACCAAGCACTCACTTTAGTGAAACCACAACTCTATCTTAAGAATTTAAGCCAATGACAAGTCTTTAATTATAATATATCTGATGGCATAATATACTGTATGTGAACATAATAAAAAATAGAGTCTGCCAAAAATGTATACATGCTTCAGAAAAAGAAAAGTTTTTTTTTTCCAACAGATTACAGTGCCCTTGAATGGGGAACCCTAGAGGATGTTACACATCTCAGAAAACTGACTACTACACTTCTGACTCTTAGAAAAGAAAGTGAAAATAAAAAAACAGAAAAGAAAAGAAAGTGAAAATACATGTGCAGAAATCTCAGTGAGCAAGGTTACCCACCCAGCAATTTCCCATACTAATAAAAGCTTGGATGCTAATGGACACCACTTTGAGCAATGCATAACTATAGAGGCCAAAGATAACTTGTATTAATCTTAATATATCTTAGTATATTTAGTATTAAAACATTTGTACAGGGGGGTTTCGGTTTGTTTGTTTTTGTTTTTTGTGATACCAGGGATTGAACTCACAACTTTGTGCTTGCCAAGCAGGCCCTTATGCCACTGAGCTATCTCCCTGGCCCAAATTTTTCTTTTTCTGAAATGTGCATATATTTTTGGCAGATTCTGTAGCTATTATTATGTGCATATACTATTAAAATACCAATAAATGATATATAACTTATGTGCTAATTGTACACTATTTTTGTGTTATATATTATGTATGCTAATTACATGCAACATGTTTTTAGAATATATTGTATATATATAAAACATATGAATGATATTCATAAGTTTTTGATATAATTTACTAAATAATCATTATGTACTAATCTCTATACTAAGGTACAAATTCACTCTCTCTTTTTGTGCTTTTTGCAGTCCTAGGGAGCACAGCCTGAACCTTGCACCCTCTAGCCAAGTGTTGTACCACTCAGTTGTATTCCCACTATCACTTTCTCATTTAATGAGATACAAATTAGTGTTTTAGCTGTCTAATACAAAAACAGAAATGCAAAGTTAAATTTGAACTCAAGTCTGATTAATCTTCAAAGTAACTTCTCCAGTCAATGAGCTTTTCCTTTCCTCTTGATCCTATCAAATTTAGTCACATCAAAGCTGATCACTATCACCTCTTTTTCTTCTGTAGTATATAATCCATAGTATCCTTCTTGAGCAATATTATCCACCCAATTTATGCAACAGCTTCCCAACTTACATTAGACAAGCACTATTTGTGCTGATCATTCTTTCTGCATAAATTCCAAAAATTGTTTATCTCTGTTTCCATTCCAAACTCAACAATGATTCTGATTCCTGCAAAATCATCTCACCGGTCAATAGCTCCTGTACTTCCACCCCAAAAAGATTCCAATGCAATAGGACTTCACTTTATTTCACATTCTGCACCATCCTATCAGTGTTTTTCCTGACTTTCTTTTTGCCCACTCTCTTCTTCCCATTAGTAATGTTGTCTGCTAGTGAAGCTCTACTCATCTATCTTTCCAGATTGTGCATAAGACACATTCAACCAAGAATTCTTTGACCCATTTTTATGCATAGAATAGACTTCTTTCTAAGAAAAATCAGTTTGATTCTTGCCTAGATACATTGACTGAGTATTCTCAGGTCAAGAATGTTTCAAGCTAGGTATGGAGTACTGCAATTCTTCTACAAAGGGGGATTATTTCTTCCCCCTTTCAAGTAAAATTTCAATAAGGTATCACGCATGGTTTTTTTTGGTATAAGCAAAACAGAGGTTTTATTTCTTTTAAAGTAGTTCTTTATTTAAATATACAAAACCCAGCAGTCTGTCAGTCTCTTCCAAGATGAGTAGACAGCACAGAGGTGTCAAAGTCTATCTCTAATGGGGTACCAAATTAGCACATGGAAAAAACAAGAATATCCCACTCATTATGAATTATTAATGGTTTGTTTATTGCTAGAGTTGTCACAAAAAAAACAAGAGAGTCTGGTAAGTCAATAATTTATTTCAGACTGTGGAATTAATTAAGAAGACAATTAAATAATTGTGGAAAACAAAAAAAATGGTTGGGCTTTTGTTTTGAAAACTCAAGGATGGTTTTACATGATGTTTGTATGTTGCCTTAGGGAGGAAATACAAAGTTAGAAGTAGAAAAAGAGTAAACTTTCTAGATGTTTATTATGAGATGTTAATAAACTTTACCTTTTAACAATTCCTTTAAAGAAATCTCACTAAACTTTCTTAATCCCTAAGGACAATTAAATGATCTTACATGTAATATAAGACCTGGTAAGCAAATGTATTGTGGCCTACATGTGGTTTTACTCCTCTTTGAAGTTATTCGATGAATAAGTGATCTTTCACTTTTGTATTTGTCACATTAATGTCAAAACTGAATTTTTAAAAAGGTATTAAGTGCCATTGGAAGACTATTTCAGAACAACTATCTTCACAGTCATAGTGTCCCTTCATAAACCAGTCCCTAAGAAATAATTTTAAGTCAGAACTAAAATAAATTAAATGACATTTTCCATCCCAGTACTATAATGGTCATATTTACTAGAATTACATTTTCGCCATGCCTTCGTACTCATCAACATTAACAAGGAAGATGTTTGATTCTGTAAATAAAGGTGATATTTTTCATAACTAATAGAGTGACACAGACCAAATGTGATTACATGTTGTACCTATAACAACATAACTCTCCTAAGCAATGCTGATGGTTCTTCCTTTATTTTCTTCCTTTGTGTGTTCATCAGGGAGCAGGATACAGGGTACTGAACATCTACCCAGAGTCCAAGGATTACAGGTGTGTGCCACAATGCTTAGCTTGGTGGTTCTATTAGAACTGTTTATCAGTAACCTTCCTTGTTTCTTTTTTTTCACAGCACAAAGGGAGAAAATCATCATTCTGAAAAATTTCAAAATATCTTTTAAAAAAAAGTCTGGTAGCTGTAAAGGGAAATGAAAAGACTGATTGCAGAATGGACACAATTTTTCTTTTCTTTTGTAAAATCACTTTAGAAAAATCAATAGACCCAAGAAAGAAAACACTGAAAAAAAAAAAGATATTCTAGAAATTTAACAATATGCCACCTACAATGCTACTTTACATTATTTAAAAACTTTTCTGTATTGGCTTTTCACTATTCTGTTACCACCCATTCTCATGAAGAAAAAAAAAAATGCAGAAAAAAGAAGTTATTCCCAAACTGGGTTATGCTGAGATGCTCCTTGAATATGTTCATAGACTGTAAAATAAAAAGGCAGTATCTTCATCACTGTCACCAGGTTAGCGTCCCATGCTGCCTATCCTCAGGTCTGGATTCTGTCATTAGTCACCAGGCCAGCCCAGGACCAGAAGAGGTCTCCATGTGGCAGTGTAGATGAAAGTCAGTCTTTGAGAAGTAAAAGAACAATGAGCAAACTTAATTATTCAAACTGTCGTGGTCCCTCATTCCTCTGAAGCACATGGCAGAAGAGACTGGCAGGCAGAGAAACCGGTTCTGAGGCTGTAGGAAGGAGCCACGACTCTGGAGAACTTTAGGCTCCAGTTTGGTGTGACCAGCATGGTCTTAGCAACAGGAAGTGGAGATTCAAGCCTGCGGCTGCCCAGAACCCGCAGCAGCAAACGGTACAGAAGCCATGCAGCCAAAAGTTTGGCGAGGGTTTCTACCCACCCTGAATATATATGTTCTTGTACTTTAATTTTAATTTCAGGCAATGTATTTACATATGCAAATACCTATTGTTTGGCTGAAAGTATGATGTACTCATAAATTACTGCTTCATTGTTCCTAAAATTATCCACACAAGTTGAAGAAAACAAATATTTTCTGAAAAGCAGTCAGCGACAAGAAAGAGACAATCACTAGCTGTTTTCTGAATTTGTTCTTCAGATGTCAGGCTTGAGGGGGAAAATGGGATGGAAATGGGAATTTGCAACACGGCCAGCTGGATGCTTCTCCTGTGCAGTGGGAGCATCGCAGCGCTCGCTCTAGAGGAATCAGATCAACTGGAGACAACCCAACAAAGCTGCTTGATTCAGTGTTGCAGTCCCCGCAAGTTACTGGACCGGATGATCTCTCAAATTCCCTCTAAAGCTCTGTGTCTACAGCCACTGAATTCGCCGGTCTGGAATCCACTCTCTCCTTGACTCTTGGCCATGTTCATAGAAGCTGTTTCAATTCAAGCAGTGCTTGCAGCTACCGTTCTCTCCGCCAGGAGCTCTGGGATATTTGCCAGGACATGAACACTGGTCAGTGACTTACATGAGTATCAGTCCTCTCTTAAGAATGCTAATCAATATTTTAGATTATTTTCTTCACATTTGTTTTTGTGTTAAATTCCTTCTTTTACTAAAAGTTTTAATCAAGCACATTTGTATTTTTATTCTGAACTTTAAAAAAAAGTATCAAAGGAAGAACCAGCTCTAGCTCTCCTACCATTTTTTAGTCTGCAGTTTGTGAAATTTCAAAGACTATAAACAACTTTCCAAAATTATTGTGCTTGCACTGACTCCCCAAATGAGCAGAGACTTTCAGTTAAATACTCACTTGGTATTTACTGTGTGCTGCACCCTACCTACTATATATTTAAAAGCCATCAGTTACACTGGGCTCTGTGGGGCACACCTATAATTCTTGCACTCAAGAGATTGAAATAGGAAATCACCATGAGTTTAAGACCAGGCTGAACTGCACAGCAAGACCCTGTTTTAAAAATAAACAATAAATTAGTTAACCAAAATATCAGATTAAAATACTTATTGTCATAGAACTTATCTTATTATTGGAAGGAGACAGATAATGAACAACAAATATGGTCATTTGGCTTCATAGTACAGGAGTACAGGTTTTGAACAATAATGTATTTAATGCTATTTATTTGAAACCAGCATATGCCAGAGTGTGCATTCTAAGTTCATTCAGAATAGTGATGTCTAAGATAATACTCAATTCTTCAAGAATGGGTAACGTGCTATTTGCCTCTGTAAATTACGAGTTCTTTGATTATAAGAACTAATCAATATATGTGGAAAAGGTATCTAGAATTTATAATAGAGATGCTTCCTATTGGTCAGCATTGTTGAAAGACTGAGTTTGTGGTATCTCTTTGTAAAGTATCTAGACTTCCTTTCCTCCCGTTTCCTGTGATAAACTTAACCCTGAAGTTAAAGCTTTTTCCTCAGATTCTGTGATTATGCTGCTGACTTACCAGTCATGTTCAGGCCTTTAACTGAGATAGGATGGACCAGAAAGTACACAAATCATCAAGCTGTTCGGCTTAGCCCAGGAATGAGCCTTTCAAATCTTCTCTTGCTTTCCTGAGATAACACACGGTGCTCTGGCTGTGCAGACTATGAACACAGTGCAAAATCTAAAGAATGTTTGGAAAATAAACAAGCTCTCCTTGGATGAGGATCTGCTACTAAGCTAAGTTTCAGAAGAACGCAAATGATTGTTTTCCCCCCTAAATTGCTGCACAGGTGGGAGATCACAGAGAGATGATGCAAATGAGCTGGCAGTTTTGCACAAATTAAAAAAGAGTGTCAGATATTAACATGCAAAATGCCAATACTACATATGTATGACAATGCGTGGAATATTGAACAGTATTCTGTTTTTCTTTTACTGTCAGGTTAAGACAGTGAGCATTTCACAAACTGAGAGAAGGAAAGAGAAAATGAGGAGATGTTATTCTGATTGTTGAGCCTCTAAGACCCATCAGGTTCCTGCTTCTGGTGAGAGCAGATTATGTTTTAGAGAGAGAAGTGACAAGGCTGATGGAGACCTTCACAAATGCAACTGGGGCTGGGAGCAAGCCAAATTTTGCAGGCAAGGGGTGCTTTAGGGAATAAAGCCTTCTGGCAGTTTAGTTGTGTTTATTCAAAATGTTTGTGGGGAAAAAAAACAGAGTGCATGTGCATTTTGTAAGCAAATGATGATAATAACAGGTTTCTGAGAGATATACATCAGAGAAGATTCAATAAAAACAGAAAATTTTAAATATGCATGTTCTGGTCTCTACATCCCCCGTTCCCCCCTGAAGCAGAGGCTTCCTCCAGAGGATAGGATGTGTGGGAGAGGAAATTAGCACTGTGTTTTTTAATTCTGCAGAGGCAATGACCAGAGACCTTCCGTACAAGCCATTCCCAGGTTCTGTTTCTGGCTGGAGCATCACAGAACTTCCTGGGGCTACCTGTGTACACCGGCTTTCTGCTGTGGTCTCCTGCTGTCCGTCCTTGTCCTCCCCACCACTCTGCCCCTGACCACAGCACTCTATGCTGTGGCTGTGGCTGTAGCCTGCTTCTTTCCAGGGCCCACCACATCCTCCGAGGACAAGGTTAGCCAGTCAGCACACTTCAGCTAGCTCTCCAACATGATGTGAATGTAATAATTACCGTGTATTGATTGGAGCAAATAAACCTTATCTTACACCAGTCAATCTGTTGATCCAATTTGTGCAAAAAGACAAAGCCTCTTCTAGAAAATTCTTTGATGTACAATGAGATTTTTTTTTCTGACTGCACAAAATAAAAAATGTGCCTAGAAGCTGACATGGTTCATTGTGTCCTTAATCCCACAATTATTTGTTAAATGTACAGGCACATCCCAGGTAAACAATCCTTGCAGTTTATCTCCTAAGTTGGTTAGAATCAGGCAAAGCTATGTCAAAATAGTCCATTTCCCAAAATAAAACAAACAGAATTATATATTGCTTTTTGATACTCTGCAACATTATTTACAGATCATTCCCGGCACACTCCCCCAAACATATGCATTGATAATCACCAGATATGTGGAGATTCATAAGAGAACTGCGTTACATAAATTTCAGGACAAGCCACTAAAGCCGAAGAACTAATGGTAAATATGTGATGTTTCCCTCAGCAAACGTGAAATGAGCTCCCAGGGGTCAAGTGTCACTCTTAAAATTTGTTTTGTTTCTTTTTAATATTTGTTTATTTGTTTGTTTTGTAGTGATGGCGATCAGACCTAAGGCTTCACACATGCTAGATAAGAACATTAAGTTTTTCAGCTCAGTAAACAGACAGGAAAGATAATAGAGGCTTTTATTGTGGGCACAGAGAGCAACACAAGAAAGAAGAAATATGGAGCTTCTGAGGGTGTGGAAAAATTGCTTTGTATTTATTTATTTTAAGATTTATTTCTTATTTGTTTAATACAGGGTCTCACTGTGCAGCTCAGACTCACAGTGATCTTCCTGTCTCAGCCTCTCCAGCACTCAGATTGCATGTGTGTACCACCATGCCCAGCTTCAGTGGCCAGCACAGCACAGGACCAACAGTGCAGGGCCAGAATGACATGCAGTACTGGGAATTGAACCCAGATCCTTGCATTTGCCAGGCAGGCATTTAGACTGCTGAACTATCTTCCCAACCCCGAAGAATGTTTTACTAAGATGAAGAAAACCCATCCAAGAGTTATATCACTAAGATTTATTTCCAGCCCTAGAAATATTTTTAGTGTTTCTTAAATATACACACACATACTGACAAAATAAATAAATAAATAAAGTTGATAATATGTATCCATTTACAAATGAGGGAACCAAGGCCTACGGAAGGGTTATAACTTGGAACTGGGTACTAAATCTAAGTTTATTTCTGAAGTCCATAATTATCTCATTCTCATTTTTTGTTGTTTTTTGTTTCTGTGTTTAATAAATTTTAATAGAATTGATACTTAGAGGAGCCATCATATGTAGAGCTCAGTACAAAATGAAAAATAGAAGGCCTCTTGTTCAAAAGTTTAAAATTTAAGTTGACCAGTCAGCTGGCCAGTCTGCCTTGGAGCCAACTGAAACCCCATTCTCCTTTTTCTGGACTGAAACCTCATTCGCGTTTTTCTGTTGCATTTCGTGAAGTTAGTTGAAGGCCCACTGCTTGCCAGGTAGTGTGCTTAGCTTCTGTGTTCTGGGAGCAATTCTTGCTTGTGGCTCTGTGACCTTACCCTTTAAACCCAGCCATGTTACTACCATACAACTTAGGCTGTTAAGCTTAGCCTCACTATCTGTAAACATATCAAACATCTTATGCATAATATGGAACAGTTATTT
>NDGM011183733.1:0-12688 GCA_002564305.1 Octomys mimax | reverse complement strand
TTTTTTTTTTTTTTCCAATTATAGTGAAGGATCTACAGGGTGTTTAGGATCTCTCTACTAGATTGAACTCATAGTGATCCTCCTGTTTACAGCCTCCCAAGAGGTGGACTTACAGGGATGCACCACTACGCCCAGGCTCAATTGCTGTCTTAGCACACCCCGGGGGCGGGACCAGCATGGCAGGCCAGCCCCTGCACCTGCTTACAGGCAGTTTAATCCACTGAGCTATTTGGCCAGCCCTCCCTTTCTAATCTTTAGCAGAAACAAACAAACAATAAAGAAAGCACAAGGTGACATGTAACTATAAAGCAGTTATTTCAGGAAAAGGCCTTTTCATACTCATGGTGAGTTACTGAGTCAGTTTTTGTGTGTCATTACCCCGCTACCTGGAGCAGTGGAGGTGGGGAATCTCAAGAGCTAAGATGCTGCCTTGGCAGTAGCAGATCAGACCTGAAAGAAAAACTGAGGCAGAATAGGCTAAACAGTCTCCTCTAGGGTATAGAGAGGGATCAGGTCACACTGTCCCAGTGAAACCTCTCCTCCAAGCTTAAGGATGGCTAAAGAATGGCTACTGATCTGGTGTCTTTTAACTAGCAGTTAGAGTCTTGTGATTTATTAATAGGATGCATGTTTTCTAAATATAAGCTTGATTTCATAAAGGACCCATTATACGGCATTTCATGCATTCAAACTTTTGTTAGTGTCAAAGTCCACTAAGGGACACTGATGTTACTTTTCCCTAGCACTGCTGTCTAAGATAGGACAACAAACCACAACAGTCAAAACAAATCAAGTCAAGCAAGGCGCACCTATAAATTCAGCAACTGTTAAACCCAAATACAGCATACACAAAGCGGCAACACAAGACCTTGCCTGCAAAAGGCATCCCATCAAAGAAACATAATCTTCCCTTGTTTTCAACTTAAATTGATCATTTTAACAACAACAAAAAATATGCATAAAAAAAGATAAGGTGGGCTGGCCAGACAGCTCAATGGATTAAAGCACCTGCTTAAGGCAGAGCGCAGGGATCGGGATTTTGCTGAGACAGCGACTGAGACTGGGCGTGGTGGTACATGCCTGTAATCCCAGTGCTTGGGAGGCTGGAAACAGGAGGATCACTACGAGTCTATCTCTGTAGTGAGACCTTGTAGACCGTGTCCTAAATACATGACAAAAAAAGAAAGAAAGAAAGAAAGAAAGAAAGAAAAAAAGGAAGAGAGAGACAAGGCATGAACAGTTGACAAACAAGGAACCTGAGTTACAATCCATGAAACAAAAGCAAACTCTGACCTCCTACCAGTTATCTCAGTGGGACCTCCACATGATATAGGGTGAACATAACTCCCAGTGTGCTAGATGTCAGATATACTGGTTTATGTCCTTCAGAAATCAATAAATTCTAAAGAACAACACTGAGTTTATAAGGGGGAAAAATTTAGTGAGAGAGACAGCTCCTGAGAGACAGGAGGATCCTGGAAGTGGGTCAGCCCACCCGAATAGTCCATTTTGTAGAGCAATATCAGTAGATGGGTATATAATCACAAGATGGATACAGTGTTGGTCAAAACTATGATCAAGGGCTAGGGAGATGGCTCAGTAGAATAAGTACTTACCTGGCAAGTGCAAGGGCCTGAGTTCAATCCCTAGTTCCACGCCAAAATAAATAAATAAATAAATAAATAAATAAATAAAATACAAGTATAGACAGCTAGATAATGTTGATTCAGTGGAGAAGCTGATCATGTAGCAAGTGTATATGGAAAGAACAAGGACCTTTCTAGGGAGGAATGGATCAGGAATTCTTGGTCAACCAAGTGGGTGACTGATTTCTGTCTAGACTTTTTTGGACCAGGTGCTATCAGTCATAGTGTAGTTTTTAGTTTATTGCTCGTGCCTTGGGGAGGAGTGTTCGCCTGATCATCGTGTCCTCATCTGGAAGCCTCTTGCCACCGTGGCCATATGTTCTCGTTGTCTGTGCTGACTGCCTTGAGCTAGTGGCCCTGTCAGGGTGCTTATAATAATTTGCCTAACTTAGCTGTCTGTGTGACCTACAAGTGACGTCAGTGTACTGCAAGTGAAATCTGGGCCATGTGCCCACTGCCGCCACAGGAGTCCTCCCCGTGCTCCCAACTGTGCCTGCGATTCTGCGTGGGAAGGAGCCCAGGCAGAGATGCACCTTGTCAGCTACTGAGCTCTAGGCTGTCACCCCCTCCACCATTCTCCGAGGCACTAGGAACGCAGAGCAGGGTCTTGCTCAGGGCGTGCCCCCTGTGCTGGTCCTGACAGCACTTCCTCTTTGGACTCTGCCTGGGAATACTGACAGCGCCTGTGCCCAGCTGGCTCTGGTGCACACTGTCCACCTGTCCACTGTCCATACCATCATATGGGATGCTTGCGTACCTGTCTGGGAGTTGGACACCACTTGCTCTCGTGCTGCTGTGGGACGTTAACAGACAAAAGAGCACCCCTTGCCTGGAGGCGCCTCATGTGCAGTGGGGCTGGGGAGTAGACTCACCCTGGCCAGAGCAAAAGTAAGGGGTGGGCTGAGCAGGGCATGACTCTGGCTTCTGTTTTCCAGCCCGTGTCCTTGGCAAGCTAGCAGTGCCTGTAGGCACAGTTTTGGGGGCCTCCTCTGATAGGACGTTTCACAGGGACTGCTGCCTGCTTTGTGGCACTGCTGGCCAGGTAGCCGCTCTGTGTGGCCCACTGTGGGTAGGATCCCATGGTCCCGCTGCTCTTTGTCCCTCTACTGCTGGCCCCTGGAAGGATGGGCCTCCCCAGAAGAAGTTGCACCCATCACTGAAGTCTGTCCAGCCAGCCCACAGGATGTAGCACATCCGGAGATGTGGTGGCTCGTTGCCACGAGGTGTGGCTGGTTTCCTGTACCCCTTTCATCTAAGACCTTTCTGTGGGCCTGTAAGAATCACAAGAGACCCCAGCAAGTGCGCGGTGCAGTGCAGTGCGGTTTTCGCACACCTGTGCTGTCTCCAGCACCCCGGGCCGGGAGCTCTGTGGTGGCTCTATTCTGTACAGAGCCATGTTGCAGTAGAAGGTGGTAATTGATGAGTATCTGTGGAAATGGACGTGATTGTGTCCTCTCTAATGAGCTAACAATTTCAGGCTGAAATCTCAGCAGTGCTATTGTTTAGAGTAAAAGGAGACATGCAAATGAGTCTGGGTGCAGACTGTGGGAGAACAATGCTGCGGCCTCTTTATCGGACCCATTAATTAATTCCCCATCATCCAGTTTCCCTGGGAATGAACTGGAAAAATAATTAAAATGATACATGAGGTAAGGAGTTTAGACATTCAAAAGGTGAAGGCAAAAATTAGTTTAATACATAATTAGACATATTATTTGTGACTGTACATTTTTTTAAAAATGTGGTTCATTGAGGCAGTGGGGCCCTATTTTTAGTCCCAGATAGTTAATAAATACCAGTTGGGGCTGTTTTTCAACTCATAAAGGCCCATAAATTTTCTTAATAACATTAAGTGGCTAATTATATTGTACATTGTTAAAATAACTCCCTAATTTTTGAGTATCTAACAATATAAAAGTTGCAAAAGCAACTTTTGAGAAGAGTTGTATGACTGACTGGCCGAGTGAAATTTTGGGAATTTTGATCTTAAAGACTCTCGTGGAGAGCCTGCAGGCGCTGAGTGTCTTTGCTGTCGCTAGGTGTTGGGCTGTCTTCCGCTGGTGGCTGGGGTCTGCGTGGCATCAGCTGTGGAGGTGTCACCGCGTGTCCGAGCCCAGGAGCAGTGGTGAACTTGAGTGCACGCCTCTGTCCATAGGGCAGGCCCTGCCATAGCTGGCCTGGGCGTCCCCTCGTGGTGACTGGGGGCCTTGCTGTCCCCGCATGCGAGCTGTGGACTGTTTCCCTGTTACCTTCTTAGTCTTAAGGTCTCCTGGTGACTCCCTTTCTGAAGACATGTAAACGCAGCGTTTCTTAAGGGGTTACTGAAGTGACATGCCTGTGTATAAATATTTGACCTCCGTACTTGGACTTCGCTATGGTTTGGTCTAGCTGTCCCTCCAAAGCCTCATGCAGTCATGGAACTAGAGTTTGAGAAAACACATGATCTCCTGGGATTGTGTGTCGGGTACTGCTGAGATTACGGGTGTGAGTGCTGCACCCAGCCTGGGGTGGATAGCTTGAATGTAATACAGGAGAGACAGAGAGACAGACTGCTCTCTCTAGCCTTTGTTGCTACCGCTCCTGCCCTGTTGCTCTTGCTGTTTGGCTGTTTTGTTGCCTTCTGCCACCATGAACTGCTGCCCTCTGCCATGTACCACTCAGCCTTGGAGCCAGCCAAGTATGGACTGAACCCTCCATTAACTGTGAGCTAAATAAACCTTTCTGCCATGCTGGCCCTGCCTCTGTCGCGTGCTGGGGTGGACTGAGACCGGGCGTGGTGGCGCGCGCCTGTAATCCCAGGGCTTGGGAGTCTGCAAACAGGAGGCTCGCTACAAGTCTGATCTACATAGTGAGACCCTGTTCTGAAGACATAAAATGTATAAACAAATAAACTTCTCTTACCTTCATTTTGAGTGCCAGGCTGTTGTCCCAGCACCAAGAGAAGAGTAACTGAGGCAGACTTTTTTTAACAGGCAGTTCGCACATTGTTTTAGTCGTCGGTCTGCCAGGTCATTAGAGGGCAGAATGGAAACTGTCGTAGTGCACTCAGTTTGAGGCCACCTGTGGTGTTGGGCCTGGGGCGGGGTGTCCACTGTGGGGCATAGGTCAGGCCAGCAGCACTGGAGCGTTCTGGCAGCCACCTGTGTCCCCCTGGGCAGTAGTGAACCCCCAGTCACCCCTCCTGAGCCCTCTGCCTGTGACCCAGATGCTGGGCTTCTGCAGCAGCAGGTATGCTGTGGTCTTCCCTGGTCTGTCTGCTCTCGGTGGGCTGCAGCCCCCTTTGCGGCCCTTTGCCTTTACCTCTCGTGTTAACTGGGAAACCCACAGCTGAGGGTGAGAGAGGGATCCAGCCCTGCCCTTTCCACTCTTTCCTGTCAAGCGAAGCGCTGTCCGTTAGTCATCCCGTGACCTGATCTGTCAATCCAGAAACACTTGCTAATGCTTTATGACCATGGTTTGTAAAGTTCTGGGAAAGAGGAAACAGATCGAGCCAGTCCTAATAAATAAAAGTTATTTCCTCATTTGAATTTCTGAGTCCAGAGTCAATGTGATGCAGACATCCATCTTTCCCTCTGAGGCCGCGGAGCCGTTTCTCATGCTGCCTCATCCTGATGGTGGACAATAAAGTGTGCCGTACAGCCGCGCTGTGTGGGGCCCTCCTGAGACTGTCTGCCTCTGTGCATTGCGCATTACGAGTGTGGCTTCGTGCTGGGAGCAGCCCGCCCTTCCGTGTCCGTGGGAGTACTGGCGAGTGGCTGCTGCCCTCACCCTGCCGTGCGCACTAGCCAGCTAGCCCCCGCGGGTGGGGCCCGAGCCTGCACTGGAGCCTGGCGTACTGGCCCTGCCAAGAGCTGGGCGGGCGCCCGGCACCCTGGCCTGATCCTCTGGGGCCCGCAGGCCATGCGTGCAAGCACCTGCCAAAAGCCTGGGTGGAGCACAGTGAGGCCTCTCTCCTGGTGCTTGAGGCAGCCGTGCGGTGGTGCGTCCATCTCCTGTCATGGCCTTCAGACCTGCCCTGCCTGCCCACAAGAGCCTTGGCTCCCTGCAGACTGCTGACTGGTCTGGCACTTCCCTGTGAAGGACGGACACATCTAGGCAGCTCTTTGGTTCAGGGGTCCAATCTGAATATAAAACTGAAAAGTTTTAAATTTATTAAAGACATTCTTTTGGGGCTGGAATATGCAGTAGCTTTTCTATCCCTCTCAATTCTCTGTTAAAATTTAATGCTGCCATAAAAATGATGGATAACAAATTATTCCAGGAAAAATGATACCGAAAGAGTCTTGTAACTATTGGAGCAGGAGTATAGACTGGGCGAGGAAATGCGTGTGACCCAGAAAATACGCAAGGAAATGGAGGCCAGGTGCTTGGAGGAAAGCGCCTCCGCGCGGTGTTGCTTCCAGCCGTGGGAAGCAGCTGTTTTTATTCGAGATATTGAAGCACCGAATCTTTTCTGTGCTGCTGGCATTTTTATTGACACAGTGACACCAGCCCTTGCTGGGATGCATGGCCCTGCTTCCCTTCTGAGGACTCTGCAGAGTCCCAGCTGAGGAGCAAGGAGGAACCTGCAGCAGACGCTCTCAGAGACCAGCACCTCGCCCGGCACACCTACCTCGGGCTGCACGGGTGTGCACAGCCTGCGGTGGTGGGCAGCAAGGAAGCCACCCGGACACGTGGCATGGCCTGGAGCTTCCCCCGCAGGTGCGGCAGTCGTAGTATGCATGCAGCCTTTGACAGACAGCTAGGCAGGCGGCAAGAAGGAAACCCCTCAGTACTGGGCGCAGGCGCTGCACTCCTGCCAAAACCTAGGCCGTTAGCTTTGGGGCACATGACCCATTATTCCTGGTAGGCCTTGAAGACACCATTCCATGTTAGATTTTTAAAACGTACAGAATTAGAAGAATGTGGTTCAAATTCATCTTTTTTTTTTTTTTTTTTAAGAAAAAGGAAGTTCTTTTTTTAATTTTTATTTTTCTTATTTTTTTATTTTTTGTATTTTAGGGAAGGGTCTACATGGTGTTCAGGGTCTCAGTACTAGATTGGACTCATAGAGATTCGCCTGTTTACAGCCTCCCAAGAGCTGGGATTACAGGTGCACACCACCATGCCCAGCCTTCAAATTCATCTTGACTGCTGCTTTTACTCCAGGGCAGGGAAGGTGTGGGCCATGCTGATGCGCTGGCCTAGTGCCTCCCAGCTGAACCGTCACAGGTCACGGCTGGAGCAGCTCACGTGGAATGTCCATTTGGCCCCCATGGACACATGTGCTTCTTCCCTAACCTGTGTCACCACCTCTATTAGGAGAATTTAGGTAACAGCTCTGGCCGCTATCAGTGATTTCCAGTTGGAGATGTCACCATGACAACTCAGGAGGCGCTACCAACGGGCACTTGGTTAATTCTGAGTCTTAACCCTTCCTGGACAACCTTGAAGTCTTTTCTCTGGAGAGAAATAGGCTTATTTTTGTGAAATGTGTCCACCATTGCTCCTGGGCTACATCCAGTCAAGTGAGTAATTTACTTCTGTGGGTAGCTTTTAGAAAAACAGACCCACACAATCTATCCAGCACCTCTTCTTTGCAGCTTTGGCTATGGGTCCCTTTCCAGTACTGTTCCATGTCAGGGGCTGTGAACAATGCCGGCTTTGCTCCATTGTCTGCCTACCCCCAAGAGGCAGGAGCTGCGTGCCATCTGAAGGTTCCTGCCCCCTCCTGGAGCCTCCATTGCCCACTGGTAAAGCCTGATGCTTCTGTGTGGTGCCAGCACCCTTGCCATCCAGCCTGCCCTCAGGGTTGCTGGGAGACCAAGTCTGAGTTAGGCCCAGACCTCCAGGTTAATGCACCCAAAGAAGGGGCCAGGAAGAGCCAGAGCACTTCCTAGGGTCTTGGACACTCAGTCCTACCTCGTCTCCTGTAGGTGTTGGGAGAGGCTTCGGCTATGGCCGGCTACGGAGTCCCCAGGGCACCCTAACATGCAGGGGAGTCCATAGGAGTGGCCAGGACATGGGGGGATGCTGTGGTCCAGGGCGGGGGTTCGCACACAGATAGATGGCACGGAAAGTACAGGGCTGCGGCTGTTGCGAGCTTTGTAAACAGGAGGAGATATAACTGGAGACCCTGAGAGAAGCTGCAGAGCTTACACAGCGTCACATAGAGTGGGCTTTAAGGCAAAAGGTGCTAAAGTGTTAAGAGATTGCTCTATAAATAACAGAAAAAACAAGTCATTCAACCGAGCAGACTGGCCTGAACCCAGGGGTACCGCAGGAGAATTCAGCAGAAGTCACCAGAGTTACAGACAGGCACACAGCCCCACAGGCAGCGGTAGATTCGAGTTTGCCTCTTTTGCTTAAACAACAACAAATGCAGAAGGTACGGAAGATTGGAGCTGTACGGTAGGGAAGTTTGATGTATGGTCATGTGTGGAACCCAGCACCTGGTGACGGGCAGTGACATAGAGCCTTTGGCCAAGTAGGACACCTTTGGGGCCATAGAGCAAGTCTCAACAAATGGGGCCTGACAGATATTTTTAACCATAGAGCATTTAAACTAGAAGCCAGTAACACAGCAGGAGCCCGAGGAGCCTGCATCAGGACACATAAGCACGCACCTTTAAATAAGTGAGCAGCGCTTGGAGCAGGGAGGGGGCGCTGGCTGCAGGCTGCGGGTGGGCAGCAGGCGGAGTGAGGACGGGCTGGGCTGCTCTTCTGCCTGCCTCCCCTCCCTCTGCCGCGTTCTGCTCTGCACTGCAGCGTCCTTCCTGGTCTCTCTGGTTGACAGGTGGAAAAAATAGGTTGAACAGAAGTGTTTTCCCCTCTGGAGTGGCACATGCAGGTCGACCTTGGGGCCACATTAAGTTCCTGAGACACACGTCTCGATGCGCACTCTGCGAAATTTGTCATAGAAGGAGGGGGCAGTTTGGAGCCAGCTGCAGGGGTCACACCTGTAACTGCAACACTTGGAGGCTGAGGCTGGAAGATCGTGGCTCCGAGCTCAGCCAGGCTGTGGAGTGGGACCTACTTTAAAGAGGGAGGGTGCAAGGCTGGAACGCCACGCGAAGGCCCTGGGTGAGTCCCAGTGCTGCAGCCAGGAGGGAGCAGGAGGGCAGCCTGAGTGCTAGTCGTGCCGTGCGCGGCAGCTTCTCAGCTACAGCAGGAGGAAGTGCCCTTAGGTGCATTCTTTTGACCGCTGTACTTTCTGCTGCTGCCACTTTACCAGCAGAGCGATGAGGAGCGTACCTGCCACGGGTGAGACGGGGCCATCACCCAGCTGAAACTGCAGATACTCTCTTCAGAATGAGGGGAAGAGCATGGATGTGTGAAGGGGAGAACAAGGCAAGGGCTGTCCACTGTGTGTGCCTCTGCTGGTGCCCACGTCTCCTCCACTCCAAATCCTTTCTCTTTGCCTGCAGTGTGGACGTCTCCATTCTCGGGCTCCCTCCTGCACGCCGGCCCTGTGCCTGAGGCGTGGAGGGTGCGGCCCCACCCACGGGCTCTGATTGCCCTGGCCCGCCTTTCCCTGGGCCGGCAGTGGGCCTGGCGCCTGGCCGTCGCTGGTTTCTGCCTCTGATCTGTTCAGGGCTCGGAAGCTTGAGTCCGTGCCTGTCCCACTCTGCACCTTCTCTGACTGCGTGGTGGTGCTCTCTCAGGCCTGGAGCTGTGGACCTCCTGCTGCAATGAGCCACGTGGCCACTGTCCCAGGTGGGAACACAGGTCGCAGAGGGCTCAGCAGTTCCTGCAGCCTCCTTTCAGGCTCTAAAGAGGCTGTCCAGGGAGAGCTGGTTTGCGGCTCACCCTCCTGAGCTGGGTATGTGGACTTCAGAGTGTGGCAGTGACCCCTGGGCTATGGCTTTCCTCTCCTGCTCCTTACCTGGGTGGCTACCTGTTGTCTGAGGACGCCTGCTCTGCCTGATGATTGTGTGACCTCGCAGAGCACACAGCAGTGGGCCCCTCTTCCTGTCAGGCTGCCCGGGTGCTCCTTGTTCTGCCTCCTACCCCTGAGTGGCCGGGGCTGCACATGGCCGGGTCCCTCCTGTTGCAGCTGAGCGGACTGGCTCAGCGAGGTGGTGGCTGCTGTGTCCCAGTCAGGGGTCGGCCCTCTAGCCTCTGCCGCTGGCGTCTGCTTTGTCCCTCCTGGCCTCCCTGGAATGGACATGAACATGTTTCAGCCTGTATGGTGAGACTCACTTAGGCAGAATGAAGACGGCCCATGCTGTGTGGGCCCCTGCCTATAAATCCTTGCTGGTGGCAGTTTAAGCACTAGCTGTTTGTGGTACCAGGAGAACAGGGAGTTAAAGCACATACGCACGCATGCGTACACACACACACACACAGAGTTGTGACCTCATCGGCTGTGGCGGGTTGGGGCATGTGCACATGCGCCATTGTGTGACTCTGACCACTGCCCATAAGAGATCGTATTTATTACCAATCCCCCGTGTGCTGCCTGTCCAGCTTCCACTGAAACACCTGTGGCAACAGTGAATGCTGTCCCCTTGGGGCAGCCTTGTCATCGCTGCCCATCTGGTTGGCAAGTGCTTTCCTGCAGCAGCCGCTGTCCCCTGAGGCACAGTGATGTGTGAGCTGGTTTCCCTGGAGCTGCTGGCATGCTGGAGAGTCCTGGCTGCCAGAGCCCGCAGGTGGCCGTGGACGATGCTGTCTGACCTCCGCTGGGCAGAGTCCTGAAACTCTCCTGAGGGGAGAGACGGGGTGTGGTGCAGCAGGGTATGGGGCTGCTCACGTCCAGTGGGCAGTTGTGCGTGTGGGCAGCCAGTGAGATAAGGCGAGGGTGAATTTTAAAGATTAATGAAAACAACCACCAGAAACAAATATCCTTGAAAAAAGATTTAAAAACACTTCATTATAATAGTA
The DNA here is from genome assembly GCA_002564305.1 of Octomys mimax. Lineage (NCBI taxonomy): Eukaryota > Metazoa > Chordata > Mammalia > Rodentia > Octodontidae > Octomys > Octomys mimax. The sequence continues at coordinate 2,177 of NDGM011183733.1, read as the reverse complement.
CAAATGAAGGGAAGGGAAGGTGTAAAGGGAGCATACTCTGTAGGTCCTTACGTTCCGTGCCCGGCAGTTAAAGCTAAGCTGAGGTAAGCTAAGGATGCGTTGTTTCTGAACTGTCGAGCCGCCGCTAGCAAACAACAGCAGCTGCAGAGCACCAGCGGCAAGATGGAAGACTGCAAGAGGTTTTTAATCCAGAGCGGGCAGGAATTAGGAAAAGGAACAGAGAAGAAACCTCAGAGGCAAATAGCAGGGTGGTGGGCTTAAAGGTAAATGAGCTAAACACCTAATGGACAGCCAGCGGCTGGACCTAATAAGCCAGCAGGGCCCAACCACATGCCGTTGACAAGTGACGCACGTGACTGTTGGGAAAGACTCACGGGCGCCGGCCACAAGGACACACAGACACTCAATGTGAGGGCTCGAGCAAGAAGAGAGCTGCCGCCTTTGGTCTTTATTTTTATACATCTTGAGTCTCAGCCTTCGGGTCACCTCAGGTGAACTTAACGAGATCCTATCATATGTGTGCGAGATTAATGTTTAGTTTATACTGTATGTGAGGCCCTGCTAGGCATCTGGGAGCAAGGACACAAAGACAGGGTGTCCTTGAGCGCCAGGTGCTCGCTCACTCCCGAGGCTCTTGCTGCCTTGTCTTCCTCCTCCTCCTCGCCACACGCCCTGCAAGTTATTTAGCATCTCCATATTAACTCTTTCTTGTCCCCACACATGACACATTAGTAACGACTGGGAAAGGGTAGGAAGGCACGTGCCGGGTAAGCACTACTCTAAGGAAGGCTGGCTTTCGGCTTGTGAGATAGAGCTGAAAGGGATTGACAGGTGTGGCCCGAAGGCGAGGCTGCATTTTCTGGCTCAGCCACAGATGGAAGGAATATAAGAATCCGCAGAGACAGATAAGATTAGCAGGCCGCTTGCATCATCTCATTGACAAGTAAAGAATAGGAAGCCCTGCAGCCCAGAGCCTGCAGCATTGTCCCCGAGTGCACAGCCCCAGTTGCGACAGGATCTGCTTTCCAGGTGGTGAGACAGTTTTGAAGGATGGCTACTGTACAAAGTGTGTTATCCCAGCATCATAGGGTTAAGTTAGAGATTGACTCCAGTGGCATCTAGCATCTCCTCCAAATTTTAAAAAATTAAGCAGTGCACTTCTAGATAATTGTTGTGTCAGAGAAGTTGGAGGGAAATGAGAAAATATTTTAACTGGACAGATAATAAAAAAGTATGAGTTTGTGGAATCCATGCTAGGCAGTGCTTAGGGAGATAGCACATGTTTTAAAAACAATCTAAAGGCAGTAACTCGCCCTCCACCTTCAGAAGCTAGGGGAGAAACAGGACAAACCACAGCAAGGAGAGAGAGGGAATAAAACAAGAGAGCAGGACTTGGAGAAACAAAACCTTGTGGGTAAGCAGTGAGGACATGGACAAAGCGATGCTGTTAACCCTGGGGGGCGTCTAGTTAGGCTGTGGGGTAGCCAATTGCTCACACCATGAAGTAAAAGGGGGCATCACTACAGGTCCCCAGCAGTTGGATACTACTAATGTTATGGCAGCAAACTTAATAATCCTGGAGGAAAATGGGCAAATTCTGTGAAAGACACACATGGTCAGGCCTTGCTCAAGAGAGCAGGAAGAGCTGGGGAGAGTGCAAGGGCCAGGTTGGGATTCCTGGTAGCACTCACACACACACACCAAAAAAACAAAACAAACAAAAAGGAAACCCAGAAGCATGGAAGGTCCTACACCCTTTAAAGAAACAGCGTTGGTAATTGAGGGCCTTCCTACGGAGACAGCCATCAAAGGCCTTAGGAATTTATTGGCAAACTCAATGTAAGGAAGAGTAATGCCATTCTAAAGCAGTCTTTCGGGGTACAGAAGGAAAGGGCTATCCCCCAGCTCCTACTGGGAGTCGTGTAACTCTCGTAACCAAAAGGAGGCAAGGACATAGGAAAATTAGGAACCAGATCCCTCACTAACACAGCTGTGAAAGTCCTTGACAAGTGTGCATTAGCACTTGAATCAAGGAATATATTAAAAGCAGTACATCATTACTAAGTGGGATTTATCCCAGGCATGCAAGGTTGATTGGACACTCAAAATCAATGTAATGGACTGTCTTAGTTACTCTTCTCTCGTTGCTGGGACAAATACCCGACACTCAAAATGAA
>NDGM011183728.1:0-14677 GCA_002564305.1 Octomys mimax | reverse complement strand
TAGTACAGGGTCTACAGGGTCTCACTACACAGATTGGACTTGTAGTGATCCTTCTGTTTTCAGTCTCCCGAACACTGGGGTGACAGGCATGCACCACCATGCTGAGTCTCAGTCGCCATCTCTGGCCCCAGAGGCAGGGCCGGCACAACATGCCAGAGACTGAACCCTAGTCCCTGAGTCTGCCTAAGCAGGTACTTTAATCCACTGAGCTATCTGGCTGGCCCCCACAGAAAAGATTTTCATCATGATTAAAGCTATGCATTTTATTTATTTATCTATTTATTTATTTTTTGGTGGAACCAGGAATTGAACTCATGCCCTTATGCTTGCCAGGGAAGTGCTTATCCACTGAGCCGTCTCTCCAGCCCTCATTAAAGCTATGTAAACCCATGTATATGTTGGCCATTGTTGCCACATGAAATGATGAAATGGCTTGGACCTTAGGTTCCTTAGGATATAGGTGGAGATTAAGGCTCTTAGCCTCAGTTTCCCTGTCTATAATATTCTGCTTTAGAGAATATATACATAGCCATTATCATTCTATAGATGTCCAATAAAACTTCTGTCTTTCCAGCTGATATCTTCCAGCTTCTCAGTGGGCTCTGAGGTGCAGATAAAATTAGAGAGCACCCTCAGGTGCTTCAGGGTGACACCTGGGTGCCTGAGGCTAATGACAGTACAACTCTTTTCCTCAGCAGCTTGGCACCAGCCCATCAACTCATTATTTCAGGCAGGCAATTCTGTATTACTGTTCACCTTTAATTAGAATTGTTAATACTTTGTAGATTGGGTCCTAATGGAGGGATTTCCAGTGCATAGTCACAGTACATTTTGCAATGTGCTAGAATGTAGGAGACATAGTCTTCCTAAATCACAGGAGCATCCTCGGTTGAGATTTGGCTTGCAGAGGTTCAAACTCTTGACTATCAGGGAACTGACAAAGCAGGCATCCAAGAGAGAAACTTCTACCACTGAAATTTTATGAAAGTTAATGGCAAAATGGTTCAGCCAAAACAAATGAGCAAAAATCATTTTTGTAACCATTTTAATCAATTAGTAATCTAGAGCTTCTCAGTTTTGAGATTGCTTTGGTGGATAAATAAAACAGTTCGTGTTAAGAATGGATGGTAACATTTTGCAGTACTTTTCCTAATTAAGCCCAAATTCCTTTTTAGGGAGCTATTGAGAAACTGGAAATTTTGAAGGCCTTGTGTTGTTTGGTTTTTTTTTTTTTTTTCATTTTTAATATCTGAGTGTGGCCCTCACTGGATATTTAATCACTCCTTATTTTAGCAAGAATCAGCTAGGTTATGCTGTGATAATAAACACTTCCCCAGGCGAGGCAAAATGAAACAGAAGTGTATTTATTTATATTGTGAGTCGCACACTGGTCCACCAGAGCTCTGCTCTGTCACTCAGGGAGCCAAGCCAAGGAAGACTCCATCATTCTGCACCTGCACTATGTGGAATATAGGTGTGCCCAGTCCTAATATCAGGGCAAAGGGGTAAAATAAGAATCTCCATAGTTCTTCTTACTGCCTCAGACTAGAAATATTAAATTATTTCTCTTCACATTTTATTAGACAAAACTTGTCTGATAGCTCAGCCTAATTGCGAGAGAACTGAGACATGCAGAGAAAGAAATTGAATGTCTGGTGAATGATACTACGTATTCTGCTTCTCTTTCACTGGCAATTTCTAAATAAATTCACTAAGATTCAGCATTTATTTCCAGGCAGAAAAAAAAAGTTGTCTTTTTTTTTTTTTTTTTTTTTTNTTTGGCTAATTCACTGCTACTGTTTCCAATTAAAAGAAACAGTGAAGTTTATTTTTTCCCTAAAAAAGGTACTAACTGTTCTTATTGGTTTTGAATGTCTTAATACAATCCAAAGTTTTCTTAGCTTTACATTTCATGAGTATTTTGCATCACATTTCATCTAACACTAACTTATTTGCTTTGGTGGAACTAGCTTATCTGAAAAAAAAATGCATTTTTTCTTTTACACAGCAACAAGCTTACTGTCAGTCTGATTAGCTGGTTCGCTAGGTCCGTGAAATGGCTGTCACAAATCCCCAGACCCCCAAGCTTCTCTTCGCAAGCAAAGGTCACATGATTTTATTCTCATCTACCAACTTTTAGTAACAGAGAATAGAGGAGGAAAACATTTCTTCCTCTCTAGTCAACCGAGATCTTACACTTCCTAAGGAAGTCCTAGATATGAAGTTTGCATCCTGATTGTTGATGATTGATGCTGAGGAAATTGCATTTTTGTAAATCATCCCTTATGAAATGACAGTGCTTCCCAAGCAAAAAGTAGCCGTTACTATGCCCCCCGCAAATAAATAAGCATCAGCATGTGAAATTTTAGCTACGGGAATACAAGAATGGGCGAGCGTATGTGTGCAGGTGCATACTTTTTATAGTGACATAAAAATTGATTTCCAGGGGCCTCTATTTATGCCAAGTCACTCTGGTTGCTAAAATTCCCAAGTTCATTGATTTGTCAACATGGATTAGTTTTCCCTCTTGCAATTCATTTTGTGCTTTCCCTTCTGTTCCTCTTCTGTTTCTTGGAAGTTTTATTGCCTCACTTCTGAAGTAAGTTCAGCGGGTGAGAGGGGAGTGGATCTGGGCATGACCTACTGACCACTGTCTCCAGGCTGAATATCAGTCATCTATGTGATATAAAGACCCTCACATTCTCTTCTAGAAGGTTTGTGGAAAGAAGCTCTAGCATTATTTGCAATAAAGACTGGAAGGCAGATTCTACAACATGTTTCCAAATAGACAACCTCACTTTCTTCTGCAACGACAGGACAGACATTTTAGTGGGCGTTAAGCCCCAAATCACCCTTGACAGATAGATCCATCTGGGAGCTTTGGCCTGTGGGATGCAAGTGTCCTGTGAAAGCAATAGAGAACCATCTGTCTTTGTATCTCTCTGCTTCCTGCGGGTTGGAGTTTAGAGACGCTGGTTACAGCTCAGTTCTCCTCTTGGACTGTGAAGCATTATGAGCTGAAGATGGGGTGGTGAAACAGCAGGGCAGAAGTAGCCAGCTCCCACGAGAGGGTGGCTCAGTCCTCGTAGTCCCAGACCACGGTCTTCAGTCTGCGAGTCAGTGTGCATGTGTGCAGGTGTGTTTTCTTTGCCCTGTTAAATTTTAATTTTCTGCCACTCACTATCAACACAGGTTTAACATACAGCACATACAACAGTACTGATGAATGTAATGACCATGAAATCTTCATTTTTTTCTTCTCTAGCTATGCCTATGTCTAAACCTGGAGGTTGTTAAACATGTGGGAAAACAAACTGCCATTTGTTCCCTCTTCTCTCACCCATCAAGTCTCACGTAACTGACACTGCTTCTGAGATTCTGTGCATTAGCTTCATTTTCTTCCTTAAGCCACTCAGATCTTCTGCCAGCTGCTTCTCCTGGCAAAAAGAGCAAGCCTTCTCCTCTCTACAGCTTCATGTCAGAATCATTCTGAATGCAGTGGGATTAGTCAGGAAAGAGGCTCCTATCTAGCCAGGAAGAAGAACTGGTAGCCACATGAATCTTACTGCTTAAATGTCCCTTCTGTTGCAACCCTTGGCCAGACTCTTATCACCTTAGTTTTCAACTGTCACCTTCGACTCTAGTCCTCTGACCCACGCAGCAGCTGGCTTGCAGGTTAATCAAGTGTGACCACTAAGGAAGTATACAATTGACTGATTGACTTATGTCTACTTCCTGACACTCAGCTGGTGCTCCTCCTTCCCTCTTCTGTTCCACTAGTCACTTCTTCCTTCTGTTCCCTGACAGGGCTCTGCCCCAACTACTAGTGCTAGCCTACGTGTCTAGGTTACCTACGAGGGGAAAAGTCCCTCTTCATTCTTCTTAAGTTTCCTCACAGAAAAGGGATATAGAGTGGGATTCTTAACCACTATTTATTTAAAAAAAAAAAAAAGGAAAAGGAAAAGAAAGAGACTCTGCTCCAAAGGGTAAAATTGCGTGACATCACATGGACAGTCAGTGGCAGAAACAAGACTAACAACCAGGTTTTCAAAGTAGTAGGATTATCTAGGCTTAGGTTGCCTAAGGAGGCCCTAGTGCTCGTGGTTTTCAAGGAGCACCTTTTAATGAGGATTCTGCTTGCTCATCCTCAGGTGGAGCAAAGAGAAATCTTTGGGAGGATTTTTACCTTTTACACTGACTAGCTGTGTGATTATAGTCTGATTTTAACCTCTTTGAGCCTCAGTCCGTCCCTCCCTCCCTCCCTTGCTTCCTTCCTTCTTTCTTTCCTTCCTTCCTTCCTTCCTTCCTTCCTTCCTTCCTTCCTACCTTTCACAAACTAGCTATTATTGTATCTATTTTAAGCACATTTTAAAGATAAAGACTAGGATGTAAAGTTACATGTTAGAAATCCAATGTAGATTAGACATTTACCTCAATTTAGGTGACAGCTACTTTTTCCTGCCGTGCCCAAGAGCTTGTGTCTGATGCTGCATAACTCCTAGCCAGCCTCAGGCACCATGCTGCACCCACAGTGACCACCCATTTCATCTTCCCTTGTGCTCCATCTTTCCACTTGACTGAACACCTCCGTGAATGTCTCTGATGCGACCTGGGTCAGGGCAGAGGGCACAAGTCTCTTTCGCATGTTTCTGCAGTGGGCCCAGTCTCCGGAGCAAATATCTGGGCTCATTCTACAAAGCAGTCTCTAGGAAAAGAAATAAACACTTGCAGCATTGCTCTGGGTTTTTCATTGAAACAGATGAATCCATGACGCATGCCAAGGCTGTCAGGCAGGCCGAGAGAGGCTGAATGCTGGTATAAAGCTGGGCATCTGCTGCCCCACGCCCCAATGTGAGGTCTGTTCTCCTGGGTGAAGCAAGGCTTGGCCAGACAAACAGTACCACTGTGAAGTCTTGACAATAGACAAGCAAGAGGCCCTAGCTGCGGCGAGGAAATCTCCACCCCCTTTGAGTTTTAAAGGAAGGGAATTGGGGTCTGAAGCCTGCCTTATTAGAGAGAGACAAATCACCCAAACCAATCTTTATTATGAATACTGAGCTATTGAATTTCCTCTGCTCTGTAAAGCCTATTGATTTTGTGACAGTCAAAGATAAGTTATGCTCTCGAAAGCTTTTTTTTTTCTTCCTTTCCTTCACAACTTATTTTTTCACATATATTGGCATTGTAGATTGTGACTAAAATTTTTATTGGTTTCTTTTGATTTAAGGGTAGGTCAAGGCTCAAGCAAAGCTAAGGACTGTTTTTACAATAGTTTCCAGTACAAAATAAATGAGCCAGGAATCTCCAGAGCTGGGGTCACTCTGTTGTGTTTTTTCAATCTCCAGCAGGAATGCTTCAGGCATCCCAAACATTCCTGGAATTCTGACATTAGCAATGATCCCCCCATTCATGCTTTGTCCTCCCTACACCACACCACTCTTCTCTTATTGACCTCTATTCCCTTCTCACCAAGCCATACCATAAGGTCACTCGACCAAGACTGTGAGAAGCAGCACATGAAAGAGACACTTGGCACAGGGCAGATTGCTGTGCTCTGTCCACCCACGAGTAGATGGATGGTGTCTTAAACTCTGAGGTGTTTTTTTCTTCAGTGTGCAAATAAAATTTCCACACTTCACAAATGAGTAGTTCTTCTCTTGATAATTTATGCAGAATTATATCATGTTATAAAAATATTTTGGCAATGTATATGTCAGATGTAAAAGTAAGCCATCGTAACTCATGTTTAGTGCCCTTTAAAGAAAGCTGCTATCAGTGTATCTAAGTGATAATAGAGCTTATGATAGTATAGCGGTTTTAACTCATGAAATAAAAATTGTAAGTAAATCTCTGAGTGGGCAAAAATTGAATAAACACAAATATAAGTTCTCTAATAATATTTAGTAAATTCTAAGACCTGATTGGTGCCCACCAACAAAATCATTCATTCATTCATTCATTCCCTTCCTTAATAAATAGACATTGAATGCCAACTATGTCACAAGAAGAGCATTATGGATTATTCTCTTTTTAAAATTATGGTAAGCCTGCTTTTATAATTTGCTAGCTAGAAAACCTGTATTCAAGTTAGCCAAAGAAAGATGGAGACAAGAATGGTTGTTATATTCTTTTCCCTCATTTTCTTCCTTTCCTTAACAGAAAGATCGTTTCAGCAGAGTTAGAGGGCTCAGGAGGATATTTTGGAAGGGCTTAGTAAAGCAATTCTCTGTGACTGCTCCGCACCATCAATATGCATAGAATGGCTTTTCCCAAGTGAAAGGACCACAAACTTTTTTTGTTTTTTACCAAACAAAAAGCATCTCATGGGAAAAAAGGTAGAGCGGCATCCCAGCTGGCAAGCACACATGTATTTTCTACAGGGCATAAAATTCACTTGACACTGGAACATGAATGGAAAGGAAGGAGTGCTTTCCCCCTCCACAAGAATTAAATTTATCGGGGAGTACATGCCTGGTTGTCAAGTTATGGTAAAGTTCTCCCTGCTCAAATTTACTTCTTGTAGTCATAGGCCCCAGGGTAAGAGAGTAACAGAAGGAGCAGTCTCTGAAATCAGCCATTACCTTTTCAGGAATCTTTTCTTACAATGAATCTCTTCTGATGAGATCACTGGTGGCCTGCAGATTTTATGTAACAGAGGCAAGCAGAGTATTTTACTACCTGGACACCACAAGGCCTGTGGAACAAGCTATGGGCTGACAGTCTTTGTGACAGAAGTCAGGGCCTCTATTGACCTAAAATATAAATGAAGAAGTTTGTGAAAAAGTAACTCCTTTTACATTTTTGTTTAAGGTTCATTAATCATTGCCTCTTTATATCTCGCCTTTCCAAAGAGTGGTACTGTAAAAGATTTCTTTAAAAATCATTTTTTTCTTTTCTTTTCTACTTCTTTTTTATCTATTTATTTATGTTTGTGGCTGGCTCAGCCCACCCTGGGGGTGGGGCTGGTACAGCATATGGTGCTGGAGATGGAGCCACAGTCCCTCTCCTTACCTAAGCTTGCCTAAGCAGGTGCTTTAGACCACTGAGCTATCTCATCAGCCCTTAAAAATTCATTTCTAACACGTACATTCATTAAATTTTCAGAGGCTTATATTCTAGCTCTGTGTTGAAACAGGTCCCCACATTTTTGCTTCATGTAGAGGTTTTTCCTGGAAATCTTAAATTATTTGAAATCTTTACTTGGATTTCTCTAGACAAAAGTGTGAGTAGAAGGAGAATTTAAGTATCAGATAGTTTCAGTTTAAAATCTTTGAATCAATACTTGACTGTCCCTGAGCAAATTAACTAACCTCTCTAAAGCTCAATTTACTTTCCTATATTGTAAATACTTATAACTTCTTGGTGTTATCATAGCACAAAAACATTTAAAAGGGGAGTGATGGGCTAGGAAAGAAAAATCAGAGTTGGTTAGGTTATTGCTTCCATGTTTCATTCTCTGTTAAGGATGACTCACAGCAGCTCATGGTCATGTGACTTCATGGCAACTTTAACATCCTCTTTCCACTGAATTGGTCTGGCTTGTCTGTGTGACTTGCTTTCAACCATAAAAAGCAGGTAGAAGTGACTGTTTCGTGCAGAGCCTTTCAGAGGCATCCTTTGAGTCTGCTTCTTTACTCTTGAGATTCTCTTCTCCATTATAAAAGATCTACTTAGTTCTTCCAAAATAAGAAGACAGTTGTGTTCATCCATGTATAGCTCAAATCAGCGCAGCCCAGGCAAGCAGTCACCATGTGGATTTGGTACACAACAATTGAGATTTTGGTGTTGTTTATTACTAGAACAAAAGTGGGCTAACAAGTGTCCATGAAGTGTTTGTTCTTTCATTTTTTTCATGTAACTTGATGGGCAAGTTACATGATAGTCATTTAGGTATGTTCATACCTAAGTAGTTTCATCTCAACCTGGTATTATTTGTTCCTTGGTTTCATAATTTTTCTGGTTTTTATTTGAGTTTTAGGTATTAAACAGTGGAGTTATTGCTCAGATTTCCAGCCATCATCATTATTCTTATGACAATCTGAATCAATAATTTGAATCTGTTTTCTTCTTAGCTTTCATCTTAGTTCAGGCTGAAGTTGAGGGTTTAAGTCTGCAGGATTCAATTAGTGGTTAAATGTTAGTTCTCTCACCTCAAATTCTGTTTCAGGGGCAGTAGATTAGCACCTTGGATTTGCCTGGCTCAAATGTTTAGCTGTACTCTATAGAAACTAATGAAAAGAAGCAGATAAAAAAAGACCTTGCCTCTGAAGGACAAGCATTGTTTAGTGAATCTGCTGGATAAATAGAGTTCATGCTTAACTTGGTCTCTTGTTTTTGCTTCTACCAGGCTCAATGGCTGGTAACAAAGAAAATCTGGGATGTGCTAAAGTGTTTGTTATACAGATAGCAGTAACAGAGGTCCTGTTGAGCCCAATATCTGAAAATAAGCTTTGTATGTAGATCCCCAGGGGTCACTGAAAGCACGCACAGTACCCTCCTGAGAAACAGTCCTCAACACCATAAAGATTCAAAGGTTGAAGGAGGAGGTGCCTACAAGAAGGGATCAAGATCGAATTGGATAGAAATAAGGAGTAGGAATTAAGATCTCAGAGGCTCAGAAAAATCTTCTCAGATGTCTGCCATCTTAGTTGTTCTGATAATTTTATAGGAGCTTCTGCTCCCTAAAGGATATTAATTCAGGCTACCATCTACCCTTTGGCACATGCCTACTGTTTAGGGATGTAGTTTGATGCTCCCATGATATTAGAGAGTCAGTTTTTTCTTGTAGAAAACATTAGAAGGGGAATTAAGAAGGGCAGAACACCAAGCCCTCTTTCCTCACAAGTTTTTTTTTTTAATCATATGTGAAAATATTTTTGTGTGTGCCTTTTGGTTATTAATTGACATTGCCTACCCAGAAAAAGCTGAAACCATTGTAACAATCATGAGAAATGTGAAATAATTCAATAAGGTAATGATATTTATTTTATTTCAGTCTCTAATTTTTGAGGGGATTAGTTAGTTTAAGTTGAGGGAAGAATACAGCTTAGTTTTCTGGTACAATAGTATCATAACATGGAAAAAAATCCCTTGGGGAATAAAGTTTAATTAGAGAGACCAGTAAAGTCTCTTTTGGTCTACAGGAAGATTCAGAAGGTGAAAACTTTAAGAGACAGCATGCTCTATGAATAATGCAATAGTTAGACTTTGCCATCTCTTTCTCCACATTTACATTTCTGAAAACAAAGGGTCAAAGTACATGGGAAAAGCATTTGAAGTCCCAGAAAGCTGTAAGCTGGCACAACCAGCCTCCACAATATATTTGCAGCCTGCCTTCCCAGCTTAATTCATCTTACAAGTGCACACACACCGAGCCACAACAAAATAAGCCACATGAGATTTTCTAAAAATAGCTCGAGCTTTCCCTCCTCTACCCCATAGGTGAGGATCTCCGGACAGCCTCCACCCTAAAGATACTTCAGGTAACACAGCCTCCTCTGAGCCTCCTGCAACTGGATGTGGTAGCTTGCCCTTTGAATTTTGCAGTGTTTTTTTTTTTTTTCTTTTCAATTTTCATGACCCTTAAGATGTTCTACTTTTAATAGTAATTTATACTATATCACTTTTAATAGACCATGAACCCCAGAGGGCAGGGAGAGCATCCAGTATTTTTGTATACCAAAAACACAAACACAGGGTCAAGATCATTATTTCTATATATAAATAAGCAGAAGAGGATAACACTTGGGTCTGTTAGTGTCCGTAGCCCTCTTCTGTTGTTTTCATTATTAGTTCTCCGTAAGGTGGTGATGCACAGGATTTAAAGGAGTTGCATGTCTACGGCCTCCTTGCAAAGCAGTAGCCGAGCCTCACGGTACCTGACACCCTCCTGTGCAACTTCTGCCCTTCCATTTTTCTGTGCCCTCCATATCTCTAAATCACTTGCCTTTTGCTCTTGTTTTTCTTTTTCCTTTTAATTCTCTGGCTTTATCTATTGATTTCTCACACTAAAAGATAAGAACTGAACTTTCTTGTCCCATCACCCCGTGCCATTCCTGCTCACTCAAGCTCCTATCCTCTGATAAGGTTGAATCTTTGTTTGATTAGATCACTATGCAGTGCTGGTGCAACAATGACCTACACTGTTAGTACCCCTAGATTATTTTTTTTCCTTAAAAATTGTTTTTTGCTGGAGTTAATAATTGTTTTTCTTAATTTCCGGTGTACTTATCAGAAAAGATAAGTTCAATTCACCTCCAGTGTTTGTACTCTCTCACTGTTTTCAAATGGATCAGGCAGTCAATAAAGTCTTTTTGTTGTTGTTGGGTATTTTTGTCTTGTTTTGTTTTTGGTCTTTTTGAGACAGGGTTTCACTGCACAGTTCAGACTGGCCTTGATCTCAGAGATCCTTCTGCTTCAGTGTCCTGAGTGCTGGGATTACAGGTGTGTGCCACCACATCCAGCCAATCCACTCTTCTTTTTTTTTTTTTAAAGAGTACAAAACAGTAATAGAAAAAAAACATCATTAAAAGCTATATAAAATTTCACTAAACAAAGTAATAGGAATTCAACAATAGTTCTTGTATTGTGCAATGTTATCTTCAAATTATTTGTTTAGGTTACCAGATATAAACGTGCAAAATTGGTTTGAAGAAAAACAAAACAGTAGCCAAAAAGTGATAAGAAATTCAGAAGAAAATAAAATAATAAGAATAAAAATAAAAAATAAGCATTAACTGTTCCTTTCAAAAGACCAGCAGAAATTGGCAGTGTAACTATTCAAACTATTCTGCTTGTATCCCTACGCATATAATTTTCCCTTCTTTCTTTTGGCCTTTTCCTCATCTTAGTCTTTCCTTCCCACTGAACAAATTCTTTCCCTTTCACAGTATATATTGCACCTTTCTAAGTTTCCTCTTATGGCTTCTCAGGTGCTCTGGCCTGGCCAGCCACTGTTCACTGTACAGATACCCTATGGCCATGCTGTGTAGCCTTTTGATCCTTCCCCTGCCTGAGAATTCACATCTTTGTACTGGTTTAGCGGAAGGAGAGCTTTCTGAGGAACCATTCAGAGAAAAAAAAATTATGATTTAGAAGATCTGAAAATATGTTTGCTTTACTCTCAGAGTTGGCTGAAACTTTGGCTCAGGATATACTTCCAGTTTTAAATAAATTTCATTAAGAAATTCAAAAGTGCTGTTTACTTGTCTTCCAGTTTCTCATAGTTGTTAGTGAGAAGCCTAAAGCCATTTAAATCCTGATCCTTTGTGTGTGATCTTTTTTTTTTCTTCTTTCTAGAAATATGCATGATCTTCACTTTGTTTAATGCCAGAGCAGAAATCTTTGACAGGAGCAGCTGAGGAGCCGTCGCTGTGAGGAGCTGAGGTGTTCAAATGAAACAAGCAAGGATGGGAAGGGCTGGAGTTGTTTGTTTCCATTCTTATAAATTCCTCGTCTAAACTGGACAAGCATGTGGCAGTTTGTTCAACACCAGCAAATATGTGAGGCACAATTTGTCTACAGGAAAAACGACTTTCAGGCCATCCTAGGAAGTGCTAGGGAATCCTCCACAAATGGGATTTAAACATTTACACGGAATCATAATAAACAATTCCTCCAACAAAAGTCAGTACCATGTAAAAGGGGGATGAAGGAGAATATTTTACTGCTCTGCAATAAATAAAACGGCTATAGATTAGAGAATATGGAATTATAATTACAAAAAGTTCTGATTAATTCATCCATAAAATAAGATATATCATACAGGTCCCCAAACTTTAATGGTGACATAATTCAGAACTGTCCAAACACCTAGAATTAGTCCTCAGGGAAATTACAGTTTGCCCTTTCCAGAGCCAATCTGCTTGCTCATCTTATTGGGCCAAAAGCAGATTTAGTAGGGGCTCTTCTGGTACTGGAGGAAGACTGCAAGCGCTGCTGTCAATCCATGACTTCTTCCTTCCTTTGCTTGCTTCTCCTTTAATTTGTGGGACAAAGTAAAATTTTGAGACCTGACTTTACAGTTTTTTCTCATTACTTTTATTTTTTGTCCATATTTTCTCCTTCCTTTTTTATGGCTGGTTTAAACTAACTTTCCTAGAGGCAAGAAGATCTTTTAAAGAAAACTCCCCAACTAGATTTTCTACTGTTAGAAATAATGCATAAAGAAACAATATATAAGAGGGGAGGGTGAGATAGTGGAAGAAGGGACATTGTGTATAGAGCCATGTCATCAACTTTTTTTAAAACTGAGATTATTTTGGTTCTCTGTGAAAAAGGAATAGTCAGAATCACTCTTTACAAAGTCTACATGGTCACAGGACCCATCTTTTCATGCCTGCCTTAAGCCTGGTTATACATGGGAGATGGAAGATAAGCAAAAATTATTTGTTATTTCTCACAACATTTACTTTTCTCTTGATAAAATCACATATTTCATGATTTAAAAAGCTTTGGGACACAGAAAATATTAAGCGGAATATAAAAAGATCACATCATATTTTATGACTGTTTAAAGATGACATCTTTGAATATTCCAATAGATTTACTTCTAAAATTTAAAGCATCTGTGTGCATGTGTGTGTGTCTCTGTGTGTATGTATTTGCCTATGAATATGAACCAGTACTAGAGGCAGATGTCATGAATAGGTTTACATTCTAAATAGTGTATCCAATGTGTATTTATAACATTAAATAGTGCTTGAAGTTATTGAACTAAATGACATTCGTCATATAAACATATCCTGAATTGTTTAAGTAACTCCATGTTTTTGGACATTAATTTGTTATTATAATTGCTTTTGGATAGATTCCAAGGAGCTGAAATACTTAGGTCAAATAGCTTGATTATTCCTGGCACTCTTGACACATATATTGCCTAACTGTACTTTAAAAAGCTTGGGTTAAGTTTTTGTTCTTGACAAAGAATGTGAAAATGCTTTTTAAAGGCATTTTTCCGTAACACTGGAGACTATTACTATTTAACATTTCCATTTCAATTTAAAATCATTTTAATTAAAATTTCTTTTATTTTAATAAATGAAACATTTGAAAAACATGTGTTGACTATATTTTTCTCTTTTGTTTGTGAATTTTCTATTCATATCCTCCACAATTTGTCTACTTGCTGTTTATGTTTTTATGTGAATTTTAAGAATTCTTCATAGATTAAAAATATAAATCTTTTAAAACATAATTGATTTGTAATTGACATATAATAAACTGTACTTATTTAGACTACATTTTCAGTTTGTAAAACCATGACCATAATCATGAAAATGAATGTAGCCACTGCCCCTGTAAGTTTCATCTTGACTCTTTATGTATTATACCTTTCTTTGTTTTTCCTTTGTTCTCTGCCATACTCCTAAGCAACCACAGATTTGCTCTGTCATTGTAAGTTAGTACTTTTCTTTCTTCAAAAATGGCTATTACATGGTTCGTACTTTTTTTTTTTGTCTAGATATTTTACTCTTCATAATCTATTTTCATATATACATGTTTTGGCTTGTATCAATACTTCATTCCTTTATGTTGCTGAGTAATATTCCTCTGTGTGGATATAAAAGTTTATTCATTCACCTGATCATGAAAATTTGGGTTGCTTTTAGTTTTGAGTCATTATAAATCAGGCTGTTATAAGCATTGATGTACAAGGCTTTTATGAGCATATGTTTTCATGTGATGTCTATACAAATAATTTCTTATAAAACTGTCAAACAGTTCAAACAGAGGATGTACCATTTTGCATCCTAATCATCACTTAAGAGGTCACTTTGTACCGCTCCCTTGGCAACACATAATGTACTGTGTTTTTTAATTTTCGTCCCTCTAAAATTGTCAGGAGATGTTTCACTGCAACTTTAATTCAAATTCTCTTAATGATTAGTGATACTGAACATAGCTCAGTATCTATTTACTTTGTACATAGTAATAACTCTAGAGAGCTAATATACTACATGAAGACTAAGTTACTAATTTATTGTATGCTAGAAAATTGCAAAGAAAATAAAATATGGGAGCTCTATCCCTTCACCTCCCCCAAGATGAGATGACTTGATCCGGCAATTGGTTTGACTGTAGAAATCACCTCACTAAGTATGTATATGTCTAAATATCATATACCTTAGCTATATGTAATGAAAAGAAAAAATAATGTATATTGACATTAAAAATAACATTTTAACGTATATGAATATTCTTCCAAGGTTGTCATTTATCTACTAGACTTTTATTTATTTTATTTTTATTTCTGATACATGGTCTTGCTGCACAGTTCAGACTTATGGTGATCTTCCTGTTTCAGCCTTCCCAGCACTGAGAATACATGTGTGTACCACCATGTCCAATTTAGGGCCCAAAATGGTACTGGGGATTAAACTTGGGACCTTGCACTTGCCAGGCAGGTGCTTATGCTGCTGAGATATCCTCTCAGTCCTTTTTTATTTTTAAAATTTTCCATTGATTTATATTTGACATAGAATTTAGTCTTTAATTTGGGATCCTCCTGCTTAAGTCTCCCAAGTACATAACCAGCATACTAAGTGCGCCCCATTTTGCCTGGTTCCGGTTATCTCGTAATCATTCGTTGATTTTTTTTTTTCTTGACACAGGTCTTTTGTATTTCTTCTTTTGAGTTCTTATACTAGGGAGACTATACGATATTTACACATGTGTG
>NDGM011183722.1:0-14971 GCA_002564305.1 Octomys mimax | reverse complement strand
CAGCAATTGACCACTAGGAAGAATGTATGCAATGTGTTAATTATTGGAACTGTCCTACCAATTCGATTTGAAACTATCTCATTGCTATTTCTCAACAAAATTATGGAAAAAATATATTAATTTTGGTGTACTGTATAAGATGATGGTCTAATTTCATTTATCCTTATTTTAAGGAGAAAAAATATCAAGCAAAATTTCAAAGCAAGATAATAGGAAGGTAACAATGTGTATTGCTACCTTTAAAATAGTTACTTTGGGCTGGGGAGACAGCTCAGTAGAATAAGCGCTTGCCTGGCAAGCACAAGAACTGAGTTCAATCCCTAGTACCGCAAAAATAAATAAACAAATAAATAAATAAAATAAAATAGTTACACAGAGTTCAAAAAATAGTCATTTCATTGTAAAAACAATATTAACACAAGTTTGTGTGCTAATATTTTAATGAAATAAAAGTAATTAGCAGTACAACCCTCTTAACTATCATATACATATATATATATACATAATACCTATATAGTTGATATATATGATATATGTACATATATATGATATATAGGATGTCCCCCAGGATATATTTTGGCACCAAGATTCATGAGCTGTTCAGAAAAATCAAACCAAATCAAACAAACAAAATAATTATTGTTTAACCACACAGTTCTGTAAAACCAACATTTGAGAATAGACTTTAAAAGTCTACAATATTAGGGCCCATGAGATAGCTCAGCAGACTAAGTGCCTGCTTAGGCAAGTGCAGGGACTAGGGTCTGATCCCTAGCACTATCTATCTATCTATCTATTTGCTTTCCATTTTCTTTTCTCCATTCCCCTATTCCGGGAAGGCCTGCCCCTGACCTCAGTTCTTTAAGTGACTGCTTCAACAAAGCAGTCAGGCTCAGGTTGCTGTGGTTTGATCCCCACAACTTAAGCCAGCAGAACCTGCCCTGAAGGCATTCGGAGCAAAAAAAACAAACAAACAAAAAAAACAACCTTCCATTCCCCTATCCCAGTTTCTCTTTCCTTTTAGTTTCTTCCCATTTTACAGTATCTATTGTATATTTTGGATCTTATTTACTCTATCAGCTTCTTACATTAGGGAGACAATACAATGTTTACACATGTGTGTCTGGTTTATTTCACTTTTGAGTATGATCTCAAATTGCATCTATTTACCTACAAGAATCTCCAGTTTACCCTTCCTTTTTTAATGTATTTGGTTGTTACAGGATCTCACTACACAGCTCGAACTTACAGTCATCCTCCTGTTTTCAGTCCCTCCAGTGCTGGGATTACAGGTGTGTTACCATGCCCCGACTTGGTGGCTGGTTTAGCATGCCTGGGGGCAGGGCTGGCATGGCATGTGGTGCAGGGTATCGAACCATGGTCTTTGCGCTTGCCTAAGCAAGTGCTTAGTCCACTGAGCTATCTAGCTGGCTCTTTTTTATGGCTGAACAGTACTCTACTGTATAAAAAGACCACATTTTCTTTATCCATTCCTTGGTTGATTGGCATTTGGGTTATTTCCAAGATTTACATATTAGAAATTGTGCTGCTATAAGCATGGGTGCACATATATCACTATCGTATGATGTTTTTAATTCTTCTAAGAAGATACACAGCAGGGTAATAGCTGGGTCAAATGGGATAAATTCATTTTTTTTAATGTGGATATCTGGTTTCCCTAACATAATTTATTGGAAATACTAAGTTTTCCCCATTGTGTGTTCTTGGCAACCTTGTCAAAGATCAGATGATCATAACTGCCATTTACTTCTGCATTGTCTATTACATCCTTTTAGAACCTGGATGATTTTATGCTTGTTATCTCTGGGGTGTTTTACAGTTCAATTTGAATTTAAGAATTTATTTTTCTATTTATTCTCCCATTTGTAAAAAAAAAAGTATAAGAACCATTGGGATTTTAATAGGTATCATGTTGAACCTGCAATGTACTTAAGGCAGTATGCATATTGTAACAATACTAATATTTCCAATCCATGAACAAAAGATGTCTTTGCAGCCATTTACATTTTTTCTATTTTCTTTTATCAATATCTTATCATTTTCAGTGAACAAGCCTGTAACATTTATAAGTTGAGCCCCAAGTATTTTATTTTTTCTATTGCTAATGTAAGCAAGATTGTCATTAATTTTTCAGACAGTTCATGTAAGTATACAGAAATCCCACTAATTTTTATATATTGATTGAATATCTTGAAACTTTACTAAATTTGTATATTATTTATCAGTTTTTATGCAGCTATTAAGTTTTCTACGGATATGATCACATTATTTTCAAATACAATAACTTTCTCTGGTTTAAATGTACTTATTTTAATTTTATGGCTGCTTTTCCTCATATTTTTAGTACTATGTTTGAAATGTGGAGGAGTGGGCATTCTGCCCTTTACTAAATATTAGATTAAATTTTTCCAATTGATTATGATGCTGCACATTTTTCATACTTGGAGTCTCAGTCTGTTTAGGTCACAGAGACAGAATAATGCACAAAGGAAACGAACTCATTCTCACAGTGTGAAGATGGCATGTAGTTGCTCATAACAGTCCCTTGCGATTTGTTTTATCTGTCTCATCCATTGTAAAGACTGCACTTTCATTTCTGATTTTGACTGTTCTCTTGTTTCTATTCAGATTATCTAAGGGTTTTTTGTTGTTTATTTTTCTTCCTCTATCATTCAAAGTAATTCATAACTCTTAGATTTGTTGCCTTCCCCAAGATTCATTTAAATGGCTATAGGGCCAGCAATGAATAAGCACAGTTACAACAATGAAGCCTGGGTAGTAACTTATACTTTTTTAGCTAAGGAGGTTACTCACAAACACACAGGCACACTATCCATAATAACCAAGCCAGTGGCAGAGGCCAGGACAGGCCACAGGTGAGGCGCATAGAAGAATTCTAATAATTGCCACCAAAAAACTGTCCTAAAAGGTCATTTCATACTCTGGACAAGCCCACCCAATGAAACTTTCCAATAAAAGTGACAAAAGACAAAGTACTGCTCAAAACTCCACACCAACCTGGTGAAGTACTAATTTACTAGACATCTTAGCAAAGACAATTTTTTAACACAGTTAACCTTGAATTTAATACATAGAAATGCCTTTAGGAAATTATTTTATGCTTCTTTTGGCTTCCTTATGACAAGAGGAAAAAGGTCTACTTGAAAATAGATCTACCAATTTGACTACCATAATTCCCTAAAAAATAAAACTCACCCTTTCCAGAAGTTTCTGCAGCTTTAAAGTCTTCTCCTCACGTAGCTTTTCCCTTAACTGTTGTGCTTTCATTTGTTTTTCTTCATGTTTCTTCTTAGATTCTGCAATTGTTCTATTAATAAAAAACAAATGAATAAGAGACAAATGTTTACATGATAAGGCTAAAAATAGTGACTTCAAAGGTCTTAAAAGTATACAAAACTCAGTTTGCACTAGCATTTTAGGAAAGCCCTGTCACTTTTTAGTGGATCTCAAACTGTCCTGAAGTCATGCGCCAAAAAAGATTATGTTGTAAGTCTATGTAATGGTCAGACGGCTGTTTTTCCTCCTGTAAAACATTTCAAATTAATTCTCAAACACCAGACCTTTTACGAGATGGTGAGGAAAGCTTTTCATGCATGTGAATCGCATGCCCTGGAGGTCTAGCAGGTTCCTCTTCTACAATGTCCCCCCAGGATGTATTTTGGCGCCAAGATTCACGAGCTGTTCAGAAAAATCAAACCAAACCAAACAAAATAGTTATTGTTTAACCACACAATTCTGTAAAACCAACATTAGAGAACAGACTTTAAAAGTCTACAATATTAGGGCCCATGAGATAGCTCAGCAGACTAAGTGCTTGCTTAGGCAAGTGCAGGGACTAAAGTTCGATCCCCAGCACCATATGCCGCACTGGCCTGGCCCTGAGCATACTGAAATGACTACCAAGATCAGGCGTGTTAGTGCACGTCTGTACTCCCAGTGCTGGGGAAGCTGAAAACAGGAGGATCACTGTGAGTCTGAGCTATGCAGTGAGATACTGTACCAAATACATTAAAAAAAGTCTACAATGTTCCTATCTTATTTTACATATAAACTGCTTAAAATATAATCTAGTATATCTCACTGTACCAACAAAACACACACACACACACACACACACACACACACACATAAATAATACCTTCATAATCTGCAAGAACATCATTCCAGTCCATAGACATGCCACAGAAAGATACACTCCCACTGCCCATACTGGCCTAAAATATAATAAGAGAAATAGAATGACAAATTTTTGGACACAATTATTTTTAACTTAAAAAATTATGCATGAGTTTGGTCTACATATTTTAACATATTCATTTAACAATCAGTTTAATACCAGAAAAAAACCACATATCTTATGTAACCACATAATTACCAAGTTAAAAGACCATAGGTCATAGATTTGAAGTGCCTACTAGTCATTAGAAGATATAAATGAAGTAAATTTACACTATGTAAACACTAACATACATAAACATGTAAGCATTAATACATAAAGCATACACAAGCAGGGCTCTAGATTAATTACTGGCTATACAATTCAATAAAAGAATATTTGAAACACAGAAATTGTGGTTACTTGTACTCTTTAACAAACCCCCTTCATGTATATGATGAGAGTGACCTCAAAGCAGTGTATCATTTTCTCTAGGTTATAACAAAAAGTAACATACTTTAGATTCTTACTAGCACTCTAAAATGACAATCTGCATAACACAGAGTTTTAGCTTTGAGAATCAACTTCTTGATTTGTAAAATGAGAATAACTTTCAACTCATTAACTGTATCATGTATAAAATTATTTAGTAATGGTAATTTATTTTTTAAACTTGCTATTATTAATTGTGTTTCAAAATCCCCATGATAATTATAATTTATATTACCAAAACAATTTTTAAATAAATAATGTTAAGTGAGACTAGATGAACTCCAAGTCTTTCATGTCCTAAGAATTTTATTTCTGTACATAATTGAAGAATTATATTAAAAATTCTAAAAGCTCACAGAAAAATCACTGTCGTTATCAGTTTCAATGTTAATGTCATTGTTTTCTTCAGCTTCTATTTCTCTAGTTAACTGTTCTTCTTCAGCAATAGCACTAGCAATGGCCTCTTCATTGGCCTTTTCGAGACGATCTGCTAGCTCTTCTTTTTTAGCAAGGACTTCTGCCATGGACTATAAAGATAAGAACAAACAAAAAGAAGAATCATCACTGTAATCATGAAGTAAGCATTTCTTTATATTCTAATCATAAATACAACACTATATATAAAATATCAAATGCTTTTCCAATTTATATTGTTTATTAGTATCACAGTATACTAAATCTATTAGTATTGCAGTATATGTGCATAATCATTACATTCCTTATGGAGAGCTGTTAATTAACCTAAAATCATAAAACCTCAGTCCAATACACATACAACCACTTACTAGTTGTGTGACTTAGAAGTGTCTTAAAACCAAGAGCCTATTTGTTATTCCATAAAATGCAACAACAATCCACAACTTACCTTCTTTACCAGACTGCTGTGTGAGAAACTGTAAAGTTACATAAATAAATTATTAATGAAAAGGTGTGAATTTCATTTGAAGGTCAAGATTCGAAAGTTACAAGCCAAACATGATCACTAAATAAAAAACAAAATTAGTATACTATAATGGGAACACCAAATATATGCTGTAATGGTGAAAATGCATTTTGATCTCATGTATATAAGTTATATACCTAACTTTAAAATATGCAGATGTAATATAAATAATATGCTTAAAAATAATAAAAATTTTAAGCATATAAAATAATATGCTTAAAATTTATATGCTTAAAAATTAAGAGTTAAAGTAGGGCCAGGTGTGCAATCCCTGCAATCCCAGAACTCAGAAGGCTGAGACAGAAGAAATGCCTGAACTACACAGTGAGTTTAAGGTTTGCCTGAACTACATAGCCAGTTTGTTTCAAAAAGCAAAACAAAAAAAGACCAAAAGTCCCAAATATTTAAAGCTGCATTTTTTGTAACAGCTTATAACCAGGCAGTAGAAACAACTTACATGTGCAGTTGAGAAACACATAAATAAAATGTAGCATATATCCATAAACTAGAATATAAATTAGCCATAAAAAGGAATTAAATACTAAGACAAGCTAAATCATGAGTGAACCTTTAAGATGTTATGCCAAGTGACAGACACCAGTCACATTCTTATGAAATGTTCAAAAGAGGCAAAACTATACAGACAAATGGCAGAGTGGCTGTCTAGAATTTGGAAGGTGGAGGTAGCAGTGGAAGAGAATGACTCTTAATGGATACTTGGTTTCTTTCGATGAAAGTATTCTAAACCTGATTCTGGTGATGGATATAAAACTCTGAATATACTGAAAAACAATGATAGTTTAAATGGATGAAATGTATGATATGTAAATTATAACTCAATAAAGTTGTTTTATAAAAAAGAAATATTGCTAAGACAGGACAGACTATTATTAAAGATGATGAAAACAATAACCTGTTAATACACAGCTACATGGATAAGCCCCCAAATAATTATGGTAAGTGAAAACAGGCAAGCAAAGCTAATAGAAATTCATTTATACAATATTCTGAAACTTCTCTAACCTATTCTGGCTTATCGTTACGTCAAGTGTCGTAATACAAACATAAACTGGGAACAGTAGACAAAATTAAATAATCAGGGCCGGGGAGATGGCTCAGTGGAATAAGCACTTCCCTGCCAAGTGCAAGGGGCTAAGTTCAATACCTGGTCCCGCCAAAAAAAAAAAAAAGTAAATAATCATTCAAATACACCTGCCTATAATAATTTATATATTTTTAGAGATTCTGGAATAGGGCATTAAATACAATTTCATCTCAAAATCCAACTCTAAGTAAGAGCAGCTATCTAAAGTACTCTGTTAAGAGAATTTTGAAAACTAAATTTAGCAAATCAGAATGCCAGACACTGAAATAAGGACTTTAACAATTATACAGTTAGACTCTTTAATTTTTATTATGTTGCTGCAGTGCTTAGGACTGAACCCAAAAAGTGGCTCAAAGATGCTAAATTTAGTTTCTCAATAAAGTGCATTTGATCAAATGACATAAAAACAATAATTTTGAACAATATTCTTATTCTCCTTCTGCTTCTACTTCTACAAAATAATCTTAGCTATAACAAAAGACCACTACATAAATCTTACATTAAATAACATAAAATTCTTTGTAAAATACACATCAAACTGTACAAATTATTATTAAGGTTTATCTCTTTTTTAATATATTTACACAGAATTCTGATAAGTTGTTCTTACCAAGTGAGCAGCACTCACATTTGAAATATCTGATGGGTCCATGTCACTTTCTATCCTTTCTTCCTCTGCTGGAAAGTTTTCCTCATTTGTTTGTAAAGGAGATGTGTCAGCTTGCTGAGTGACTGAGACACACTCTTCATCAATGTGAACAGCAGGTATTTCATACGTTTGCACAGAACAGTCTTGATTACTGCCAGAACTCTTGGCATCATCCAATGTATTAACTGTGAACTAACAAAACATATTCATTGAATGGTGAGAGACGATAAAAAATAACCAACTATTTAACTCTAGAAGAGCTGGTTCTGTTTAACCTTTCAACTGTTAGCAGTATTTAACTGGTAAGTGGATAACTCATCTTTATTGTGTGTATCAGGTGCCACATAAGGAAAAAAAACCCCACAAATTATCTTTTCAGGCCCACTCCATATTGGGTAATGTTCTAATTAGTCTTAGAATTTATCCAATACAAATTGTAATTACACTGACTTTTTTTTTTTTTTTTTTTTTTGCAGTACAGGGGATTGAACTCAGGACCCTATGCTTGCCAGGCAGGTGCTTATTCTACTGAGCTATCTTCCCAGTCCCTACACTGACTTTAGAAGGTTGCTTTATGAAGAATGTTTCTTCTCCACAGAAAACTCCAATAACAAATACAATACTTCAGCACAGTAATATAGCTCAGCATCATAGCTCCTGCCTGGCAAGTGCAAGGTCTTAAGTCCGATTCCCCGAAGCCACATATACAAAAAAATGTAATACTTCATGTTATAGTCATTCAACTAAAGATATTACAAGGAGTTTTGTCAAGACTGTTTAAAAACAATGAGGGTATTCAAAACTTTGGAAAGAAATCCTGAAACTGTGTTTTACCAAACTATATTTTGAGGCATTTTACTCAAAAATATAAAATTTGCTCTTTTTAGCTGATACTAACTTTACCTCAAAGTAGTATATTTGATCAAATTATATGGTTCATGATACCAGTTCTCAAAGCTAAAACATAAACATATGAGCTAAGAATGTAGATTTAAAGTATATAGTATCTCATTATGTAATTAATATACTTCCATTATTCTTTCTACTGACGACTAAGAATAATTCACAAATTCTGCAAAAATATTTTTAAACTGACTTAGATAAAATATACATCCATTTTTTAAAAAAATCTTTCTAATCAAGTAATACAACCAAAACTTTATGTTCACTTTCTAATAAATGTTTTATTTTTCAATTATACACCAAGACAAAGGATTAAAATCGAAAATTATGCATTTAAAACTAGCATCACTTCTTAAATAAACTTTAGATAAACACTTCAGTGATGATAAAACTCCCAGTTTGATTAATTATTTATACAAATATTAAACTTGGCCAAGTCTTATAAACTACTTTAGAAATTCTACTATTGGTCAAAACCTAAAGTGTTCCAAAGTGTTGATTTTAGCATAAGCATTATTTGAATTGTATCACACTGTTTATATTGCTATCAATATTATTTATATGCCAGTCATCCTAGTTTATAATCTTCTTGGCAATATTTATATTAGCATTACTGATGTTTACAATATATTTAACTGTTTATTAAAAATGCAATACCATTTATGCAACAAAATCAAAGCTAAAGTATAAAAGCTATGTTGATAAAAGATATGTTAAATTCTATTTTTAAAATGATAGAGAAAACAGATACGGTCATCAAGTTGGCCACCATAAGCAGTGAACTTTTATACATTTTAGCAATAGTTTAATTATTCAGAAGTTCTATGTATGGATTATTCCTAAAATCCGAATATCATAAAGTTTCACAAAACCAGCACATTTATATAAAGTTATATTTTTCAATAAACTACCTCAGCAGGAATGCTATGTGTCTGTTAAGCATAATTAAAGAGGTTTCTTCATTAAGTATCTCCTTTAAAGATTTTCTTGAATGTAACCCACATAATGAACTGATTACTTTCTATGTGTCTAGACTCTTACATATCGTCAGAAATTAAAAAGCTACCTGAGATACTGCCCTCAAAGAGCTTACAATCTCATGTGAGCATAAACACATATATATATTAAACAGTAATCACACATAAAGAAAAATGTAGAATTAAGAGCCTTTATTAGAAAAGAAGACAAAGAAGCTGATGAGTGTTTCTAAAGGATGAAAATATCTTACGGGTAAAAAGAGAAAAATTTTATTTATTTTTATTAGTACATAGAAAAGAAAATTTTAAACAGCAAATATTAAATAAAAATATTACAACTGCTTTGTGTAGAATATTTCCTATGATATAAAGACTATCTCCTGTTTTTAGTCATTTAACATATTATACCAACTGCTTTTGAACCTTACATAAACAAATGTTTACAGCTCATAAAATCAGTAAAATAAACTTCAACTAAACAGGCAAAAGAAACATATTTTTAAAAAACAATAACATTTATATTAAATACTAGCATTTAAAGGAAGTTAAAGTAAAATAAGTCAAAAATTTCACTGCCAATTTTCATAAGCATGAAGATGTCACCTTAACCAAATGGTCAAAATTAAGAAAACTAGGCAAATTCCTATCACACACCTACAGATATGACACTATCTAAAATGATTTTATTCCTATAAAGTCATTTATAGGAATAAAATGATTTTATAGGAATAAAATCATTTATAGGAATAAAATTATTTATAGGAAAGGCTCTTGCTAATCTGTTATGGGTAATGTATTTTTAAAAAATGATATTATGCAGTGTATTCTTTCAAATTCCAAATGTAATGAAAAACAAAATGGAGCTAAGGAATATGTCCTCCATGAACAATATTAAAGAAACAAAGCCAAGTACGTTGTATGGTTCTGCACTAGTTCTTTAATCCAGTATATTAAAAAATAAAATAAAGAAATTAATGGGAAAAAGAAAATTTTGAATGTTGACTATAAACTAGGTGTGTTAAGGTCAAATTCCTTGAACTTTATATTTATGCAAAAAAATCTCTTACATGTTGTAATGTTAAATCTAAATAGTAATTATTTGCACATTAGTCTCAAATATTTGGCATATATATACACACAGCAGATTTAAAAAACAGCAAATGTGTATCTGTGAATCTGGACAAACAATATATTGGGGGAAGCTCATTACACTACATTTGCAGCTATTGTGTAGATACCAAATTACAAAAAACATAAAGTTAAAAATGAAGTAGGAAAACAAGATGTTCCTACACACATCCTTTGAAGAAGGCAGTGAAACAGTTTTCAGAACATATTACCTGGGTTCTCTCAGCAAGAGAATGGTCTGAAGAGTGAGAGGAGTCTTTGGGCCGAGGCTCTACAGTGTTAGAAGATCTATCTCCAAAAATGTCACCTTTCTGTACACTTTCCTCAGGCAAAAGACATATATTTTCCTTATTGGTGTCATCCTTCAATTTTAAGGCTTCTGTCACTAAGGACACTTTTGGCACTGCTGCTGTTGATCGAGAACGGACCGGCCTTCCTCTCTGCACTGTCTCCCATCCTTCAGCATCCTTTCGTTCTGAGCAATTATGGAAAGAAAAATTAAGGCTGCTTTAGAAAACTATTTTTGGAAAAGAATGCTTTAGAAAAACTATTTGGAAACCCATGAAATAAAATCACATTCAATTTAATTTCTATTAAATGCAAAAATATATAAAAGACATTAAATACTGAGCAAGATGTAAATATGTATTTATTTTCAATATATATGTGTACACATAAAAATCCCTACTTTATCCATGGCAAAACTATAAGTCAGAATAAAACTAACCAAAGGCCACATAGCAAGTAATAATAAGCATTTAAATAATGCATCCTTATCAGAAAACAGTTATAACATTTTATATAACTCTAATCTTAACAACCCTGTAAGATCAGTACTACCCCACCAATTTATGAATAAAGAAATTAAGACAAAAAGAAGCTAAGTAATGTGCTCAAGATAATACACCTAGCAAAGATAAATCTAAAATGCAAATCCAGGCATATTGGCTTTGGTGTCTGTGCTTCCAAAAGCTATGTAAAAACTGCTTCTCAATCTTTCAGAATTCAAACACAGCCCTAGTTCCAAAGCCTATGTTCTTTCCTCTGTCTCAGCAATAATAATATGCCATGATTTAAATAAACCATTTCAGTGATCATAAAACTACACAATAATAATTGAAGGAACCTTACATGATCTAGTCCAACATTTCATCACTCACATATGAAAACTGAATGTCTATTTCCAAGGCCACACTGTAAAACAGCTAACATAAATAAAGATCTTTCTTTAAAACATTTGAAAATGTTATAACAGGAGGTACAAATGTGTGTAGTGAATATATGTTGCCAAGTTTTTAGATATTTATTGGTTAATTATAGTCTAGTACAAAGACTTTCAGTTCTGGGCAAGATAAAGTAACGATTTATTTCCAAGTCTTTATAACTAAAAACTGAACAAAACACAAGCAAGGATAGGCAGCTTCTGAGAGAGAGGAAGAAAGAAGACTACCTTGGGCCTTAAAAGTAATGCAGTGGTAAATTCTGAGCTTACTTATTACATACTACATATTCCAAACAGGATATTACGAAAGCTTTTAACCCAGAAACATTCACAAAGTATTTATCAAGAAAGCCCTGTTTTTCTAAGCCAAAAAACAGGGAACAAAG
This sequence comes from Octomys mimax, assembly GCA_002564305.1. NCBI lineage: Eukaryota > Metazoa > Chordata > Mammalia > Rodentia > Octodontidae > Octomys > Octomys mimax. The sequence goes on along the minus strand of NDGM011183722.1, from coordinate 2,968 downwards.
TAGCCTAATAAAACAATAAATTTTTATGAATATTCATTCTACCGCAGTCAAATGACAGAATCCCTACCCAAAGGTTCAGTGGGCCTGAGCTACGGATAGTAATTTCTATCTTCCATCTAGCAAAAATCAGTGGTACTCCAATTCCCTACCAAAGCAATGCCAGCAGGGCCCATGATGAAAACGGCTTCCATTCATATCCAACATAATATTCTGCAAAACAAAACTTGGCGGTATTCTGCTCTGCCCTTCATTTCAATCAGGAAGGCACTATAGAAAGCTGAGCTTCTGCTACAATCACCATCAATAATGCAGAAGAGTTACAGGGAGGTCTGCTTTGTACTTGAGATCCCCCTTCCCTTATTCTGAGGTCAGCAGAGCCCAGTAGAGAGCTCTGAAAGAACAGCCATTCCAGCCTGCAACAACAAGATTACCTGAGCCCATCGTCCTTTCACAGTGGCAGTGGGCCCAGTCAGGGACCTGAATTTCTACAGCCAAAAGGAGTCAAGAAGGTGGTGCAAGTCAGTGCCTCATTTACACTGGAAAAGTGTCATACAGTTATATTCCTGAGTATATAATAATACTCAGAAGGAAAGCTTAAGGCTGAGAAAACATATAAAGAAACAATGACTAAAATTTTATCAACTTTAGAAAAAGAAAAAAACCTACAGGTTCAAGAAATTAAGTAAATCCCAAATAGTGATAAACCAAAAGAACCCTATGCTAGGACATAATAAAATTAAACTCTAAAAACTAAAGGCAAAATTATAAACCTCTGAAAACTAAAGACAAAAACATCTTGAAAGCAGAGAGAACATATTACCTATAAAGAAACATTAATTCTAATGACAGATTTGTCTGAAACAATGGACCCAAGAAGGATGTGGCACAATTACAAAGGATTGAAAGAACTATCAATCATTAATTTCAAATCGTGAAAATAGGCTTTAGAAATAAAGGGGAATAAAAACATTTTCAAATAAAGGTAAAACTGTTAAGTGAAATAAATCAGACATACCATCTTAAATTGAAAACTATACTTTGCCACTCAAAATGAAACAGAAGGATTGGGGTTTGTTTCTTTTGTTTTGTCTTTTGTTTGTTTGGGGGTTTTTTGGCTGGCTCAGGCTGCCTTAAGGGCAGGTCTGGTAAGGCAGATGGAGCTGGGGATCAAACTGGGGTCCCCTGAACCTGACTGGGTTTGCCAGAGCAGGTGCTTAAACAACTGAGCTAACCCACAAGTGGCCTCAAAATGAAACAGATGTAAATCAATCTAACAAAATGGTAACAAACATGTGTCCTGCAAATTACAAGAATAAGGAAATACAAGATTTAGATAAATACAGATACATTCATAGGTTGTTTCAGCACAGAAAATGTCAATTCTTCCCAAATAGATTTATAGCTGTAATGCACTTTCTACCAAAATGTTTTTCTGACCTAGATAATCTCATCCTCAAATTTATATAGAAAGATAAATGATGTAAAATAAAATAGTTCAGACAATTTTAAAAATGAAGAATAAAGTAGAAGCAATCATTCTTCCTAATGTTAAGTATTGGACTGACAGAGAGCAACCAAGAAGTGTAACATTGACCAATTTTGCAAGCATATATCTGTTAATATGAACAACTAATTTGAAGACAACACTATGCAATAGAACAAATAATGTGAAATTCTTATTATTTTGTTTAGAGAAATTCTGTATCATTTCTAATTTTTCTGTTTTAATATTATTTTGTACTCTAAAAATAAAAATTTAAAAATAAATGTAAATTGATAAAATAACAGACATACATTCAGTTAAGTAAAACACAGAACCAAGAAATATACCTACACAAATATGACCACCAGATTTTTTATAAAGTTGAAAAAGCAATTCAATAAGAAAAGATAATAATTTTCACCAATAGTGGTGGAGGAAGTAGATATCCACAGGTGAAAACATGAACCTTGTCCTAAAACTCCCACTGTTTCTGTTCATTCTGATGCTACAGCAGAACACCTGACACTGGATAAATTGTAAAAGAAAGATGTTTATTTAGCTCATGGTTATCAAAGCTGGGAAGTCCAGCTTTGATATAGCACCAAGGGGCTTGTGCTTCCTTAACTCATGGCAGAAAATAGAAAGACAAGCAGATGTGTACAAAAGAGAAAGAACATCAGGGTAAGCCTTACCTTGTAACAACACATATCTTGTAAGAATTATACCACTTCTCCAAGGAAAATATTCTTCTGACATGGTCATTATCTCTAAGTCCCCACCAACTCTCAGTGACAGTACATTAGGAATCAAATTTCAACATTAATTTTAGTGTGGACAAACCAGATTCAAGCCACAGCACACACTTCATATGAAAATTAATTACAAATGGATCACAGAGTTAAGGTAAAACAGTAAAATGTTTAGGAAATAAAACACAAAAAATCTACAATGTAGAGGCAAAGAATTTTAAGATTTCACAGCAAGGGACGGGGATATAGCTCAGTGGCATAAGCATCTGCCTGGCAAGTGCAAGGTCTTGAGTTTGATCCCTAGTACTGAAAAAAAAAAAATCACAACAGAAGCATAATATATATAAAGATTTAATCAATTACAGGTAGGGCTGCCAATCTTTTTTTAGCATTTTTTTTCTTCGTTATTGTTTCTTCTGAAATATTTCAAGGCAAATCCATATCATTTCTTCTGTAAATATTCAGTATGTGTCAACATACAGAAAGTTTTAAAATATATCATACCTGTATGATACTCAAAAAAATTAGTAATAATACTTTAAACATATAGTATTCAATGTTTAATTTTCATTCATGTTTAACTTTATCAAAAGTTGGTACATTAAACACTTCTGTTCTACCTTTAAAAATAAATAATGCAAATTATAAGAAAAATTACAAAACAAATGATAAAATCACATATATCAACAAAAAGTCCAAATTACACAAATAATAAAGCTTAATAAGAAATTTTAGG
>NDGM011183718.1:0-15096 GCA_002564305.1 Octomys mimax | reverse complement strand
CTCAATAAATATATTCTGCTCATAACTTCCATTTGTTCCTAAAATTCATTCTTCAGTTTTAGAAAACACGAACTCGTGCAGGTCAGGTTGGGAGATCACTTTTCCCTATGTCATTTGGAGATTCCCTGTGTGGTTTGGAGGTCACCCATATGAGATTATTTTTTCTCCTTGTATTAGTACCCTTGGTCCCTGTGCTTGGCAGGCAGGCACTTAGACCACCAAGCTATCTCCCCAGCCCTATAATTCATTTTTAAATACATCAGTAAACACAATATTGTGTACTTGTATATATACTGACTTCCATCCATCCAGGGTAGGATGGTGTGAACGGTCAACACCTGAAGGGTCCTCATCAGAAACCCATTCTCTTAATCATGATCAGCATTTGAAGAATCTCATCAGGAATCCAAACTGGGCAGGTAGGTAGTTTCTTCAACAAGGTCAATATCATAATTTAAATCTGAATCAGAGGCTATACTAGTTAGCCTGAGGAATGTTAGAAATACTTTCTCATTGGTGAAATTTGTGCTGCTTAAGAAACATGATTAGCTAGAGGGGGCTTGGATGGACAAGAGATGACGATCAGGCTAGTGTGGTGGATTGCACCTATAATCCCAGTGGTCTGGAGGCAGAGGCAGGAAGATCACCATGAGTCGAAGGCCAGCCTAGGCCACACAGTGAGTTTAAGTCCAGCAGAAACTATATGGTACGACCCTGTGTCGAAAACAGAAACAAAAGCAAAAGCCAAAATGCAATAAAACAATTCCCCTCCCAAGAATCCACCAATCCTGGCAGGCTAACTGATCCTTAGAGGCACACTAGAGATGTGTGTTCATCTGCTCTTACATCCCTTTGTCACTCCTGGTCCGATGTGACCGGGAGTTTAGTGGGTCTTGACCTCAGAACCCTGGCGTGTCTGCCTGGAATTCAGGTTTTCTTGCAGTGGCTTTGGGACAGAGAGTAATCAAAAAAAAGCTGAGCCTTTGTGCCTTGTTGGGGTTGGCTGTGTAGTTGCCCCTCGATCTTCTTTTGTGTGTATCTGAGACTAGGTATTTGTGTGTGTGTGTGTGTGAAGGGGGTGTTCAGATCAGTGCTAGGAATTGAACCCAGGGCCCCAAACTCACCCTATCCCAAGCTACGCCTTCAGCCCCAAGATTACCCTTCATAGCAACCTATTGCCTGTCAGTGAAGTTAAAATACCACATATAACTCAAGTAAAAACCTGACAATTGCCAAATGGCCAGATCAATTCAGCAACAAGAGCTAATCCAAACTTTCCAAAATAGCAATAGGTATCATTTGTGGAACAAGTTTTGTGTGCAAGGTTTTGATGTAAACCTTAACATACGTAATCTCATGTAATCTTTTACACCTGCAGAGGGAGGCTGTTGATTTCACAGGTGAAAGAAATTAGATTATGAGAGAAGCCTTGAGCAGAGCTGAGCTAGGAACCAGGTGAGCTGGCTCCCAGGTGTCAGGCCTCTGGACACTCTTGACATTGCCTTGTGATGGAGGTTAAGTCTGCTTCAGCCTCTTATTCTGTTTTCGGTGATTAAATGATCTTGCTGAAATTAAATTCTAAAGGAGGAGGAGGGAAGAACTGGATCTGACTGTAGTGGGCAGAAAAAAAAAAAAAAGGCACAGTAAGTGTCCCCCTGCAGCGAGAAAAATAAGGCGAGTGGGGGCAGCAGCACCGTGTTTGGCAGCCTATGAAGAATTCCATGACGTCATCATCACAGAATAGCAGCAGCCTTTTAGAATTAAGAATAGCCTTAATTTGCACTTTGTTGGGTTTTTCATTTACATAATGTTAGAATGCAAAGAAAATTCCTATGTAAAAGCCGGCTGCTAATTTAGCACTGGAGTTCTTGTTTAAATAACCAATGAGAAGGAGTGAATTCTTCACTTAGCCCCTCAGCTTAGGTGGTTGGGGTGTTTTCCAACCCGAGTGTCAGGTGGAACCCCAAATGAGACTATGTATGTCTCCGAGTAGGTCCATCGGTATAATCCAAACCCTAAGTGCTGCTTCAACAATCTATTTGGTGTGGAGGATTAAATATAATTTGTTTGGGGTCCTGAGAAAATATATTTCTTTATTATGCAGGGCCTCATTAAAAGTGGTTGCAGTCTGGTGGGACTGACAGCCTTAACAGCTGCTAAGTTAGCTGACGACACCATGTAAAATTGGCAGAGCGATGGATGTAGAGATGGTAGACAGGCAGAGGTAGGGACAGTCTGGTATACTATGGAGGACTACGAGCCTGGCAGACAGGGGCCAGCTAGTGCAGGGACAAGAGATGGGCTGAAGTGGCACTGTGGAGCCTGTCTCACACTCCCGAGGAAGCAGCTTCTGGACAAGGCACTTTGCAGGCCATCCTGCTGCATGGTGTCCATCAGGCCCCCTTGCTTCTGTGATAACATGAATCAGATGAGCACCTCTGTTCCAGATTCTACAGTCTCCATAGTTCTGTTTCTTTCACCCTTGGCTCTTCCAGCTTCTCCCATTGGGTCCCTGCTGAATTAATTGCTCCCGGCACCCTAACTTGCCACCATCTCTTCCCCTGGAGCCTTTCCTCTTTGTCCTCAGGCACCCATAATAGCTTTCTCCTTGTCTTCCATAGAGCATTACAAACTTCCTTCCTTTCCTGCCCTGACTAGCACCCACCTGCAGGAACCACAGCTCCAACTGTCTTGATCTCCAGAAAGTTTGTCCTGTTGTCCTTCTCCAAAGCCATTAGTCATCCCCAATTCCCAAGACAGGATCTCTTCGTGTAATTCAGGTTGGTCTTGAACTCACTCAGTAGCCCATGCTTGCCTCAAACTTTTAGCAATGCTCCTGCCTCTGTCTCCTGAGTGCTGGGATTAACAGCCTGCAACAACCACCACACCAGGTGTCCCTCCCTTTTCATAAAACAGAACTCTTTCTGAGTTCATATGCTTTGTCTAGCGCTTTATCTTCTCTTCCTTCAGAGCCTTTGCAGGTAGTGGCTATATCCTTTATAGACACTTGGACGCTATTGTCAGGCAGTGGATAGTAAGTAAGAGGTACATCAAAGCATCTTGTAACAAAAAGACTCATGGTTTCAGCTTGGTTGATTTACCTGCTACTGACAGGTCCCTCAGCTGTCTTTCTGGAGTCATTTGAAGAGGCAAGTATGATGAGAAATTCAGTCTCCTGAGAGCATTAATTCAAAACTGTTTTTCGTTATATAACCAACTGCCCAAGAACATGAGGTGCCTGGGTAAAATGTTTCCTCTCCCTAACAGACTCCTGTTACATGCAAAACAGAGAGATAAATCCAAACACATAATTACAATTTAGAAAATGAGGTAAGCACTAAGATGCTATAATAGAAGGCAGAGCTCCATCAGAGTGTGAACATTTTAAGGCTTCTTGGGGGCCAGGCAAACTTTGAAAGAGATCAAGGAGTGGCCTTTTATTTATTTGTTTACTTGTGTCTTTTATTTCTTGAGACAGGAATCCACTATATGGTCCAGGCTGGCCTTGAATTTGTTATATAGCCCAGGCTGTCCTCAAACTTCCGGTCATCCTGCCTCAGCTTCCCTGTAGGGCTACCCTGCCTGGCAAGAAGTAACCTTTTAGTCAATACAAAAGCAATCCCCAGAGGAAGGAGCGTTTTGATCTGTTCTAACCAGTGCAGAAAGCCAACAGCGATCTGGGTATCCTAGATCTATTCAGAGTGTATCTGGACAGAAGGTGCCTGGGAGCTGCCCACTAGCTGTTTTTCCAGTCTCACTAGCTAAAGCCCCCTCCCACTTCAACCGCGTTGTGTCCAAGCTGACTGGTGGCCTCACTGCCACTTCTGTGCTTAAAGCTTTGCTCGCCCTCTTACTGCACCTCAAGGTCCCAAGGTAAGGTCATACAAGCTTCTGATGTATAATTATTCAAGGGTTTCCAGCAGACCTTGCCCTTCAGATCTTCCCATTCACCCCAGACTCCCTGGAGGGAGGGGTCCTTTCTTTCATTTTCAGTGGGAAAGAGATAATGGCGGGAGGTTTTTGTCCTTGTGTCTACATAACAATAAAGAACTTGAGTAGGTTTTCACCACAGGCAGTGTGACAGGTCTATACAGCATCAGTGGCAGACAAGGGATAAGCTTTGGAACTAAAACAAGGACAGCACTTAATTTGTGTTCCCTTATAAGCTTTAAACCACCTCGAAAATCAAATCCCTTGTTAAATGTATCTTCTAGAAAAGTCTAAAAATCAGGATTGGTCATGAGGACTGTATAACAGGAACACTACTGCCTGTTGTTCAAATCAGGGCTCGAGGAGAGGGCCAGGTATTGTAGAAGCATTGTGCCTTCCCAAGGTGCCCGGTGGAGCAGCATGGTGGTTGCCTAGGGTTAAAACAAGCTGAGTGGTGGAGAGAGGTGGGCCGCTGGCTTTTCTCCTTCTCTTCTGGTGTCACTGGGACTTGAAACTGCAGGTATTTTCTTGGTAAGTAGGGTGAGTATCAGATGTGGCAGGAAAGGTCAGAGAGCCTGGGTTTGTACCTATATCTTAAAACTGTAAGTCCATAGGCCTGAGTCTTTGGGCAAATAACCTGCCCTCCCTAGTCTCAGGTCTTAAAATTTGTAAATTGGGAGTAACTATAATGCAAGCTTTGGCTCACTTCAAAGGGTTGGTGTGAGATGAAAAAGGTGATACTATTATAATGATATGCAAATGTAAATCACTTCTATGCAAAAGTAATTGCTATTTACAGAACCTCCTTTTTGAATTTAATTTATTCAAGAATGAAAATATAAGTTTCTTCCTCTATGTTCTGGGTGTTTCTGTGTTTCAGATTTCATCACTTATCATGAACTTTGTCTTAACTAAAGTAGCTTTTGGCATCAGCAGGAAAAGAGTTATTTCTTTGGGACAGGAAGGCATTTCTGTTTTACCCTGGCTGATGAGGTAAATCACAGTTGTTTGGTAGAGCTATACAAAAGAGGAAATGAAGTTCATTAATCCTTAGTGCAGCGAGGTCCTTTTTCTGCTCTACTGACTCTGGCTATGCCTTGGAGAGGCCAGCTTTGGGAGAAAGAAGTAGAGAATATATGGTGATCTAAGACTCATCTGCATTGGCCTCTTAGCCAACCAACACTGTCCACCAGAAGAAAGGGAAGAGGTGGCACATCTTGGCTTCATTGATGTACACGCTATGGTTGGGGATTAGAAGAGATGCCCTCAAATGTGGTGAGCTGGTATGCTGAGTCCTTTGAACTAAAAGAGATTGAAAAGCCTCACAACAGTCTGAGTACCAAAGTCTTGGATTTTCTCTGCCCTGCCCTTCCTTGTACATTCTTTCTAGGAGAGCAGGAAGGGCCTTTCTCTGAAGTTCCTTATATGACTTGGGTGAGTTCCCCCAGGAGGGTGGTTGTGTTGAATCCCCTCCATGCATGGCACATAGTATCACCAAACAGAAAAATTCTCAGGAAAGGCTTGAAAACAAAACAAAACAAAACAAAATCATTTCTTCTGAGAAATGCTACTAAGCGACCATATATCCTTAAGACAATTTGTTTGCTATTTCCTCCCCTTGCCTTCCCCTAGCCTATGGCAGCCTCCCAGAAACCCCAAGCTTCTGAACCTCAGGGTGCTACAGAAACTTCAACCAATGGGGCTTTCTTTGACTTTCAGACTTTCTGTGGCTCCTGGTCACAAAGGCACGTGATAAATTTACATCTTCTTCTATTGTCTACCTATCGGCAGTTTATTTCAGACTCAAACAGTGAACCTTCAGAGGGTAGAATGACAGATTTCTTTGCTCCTATATATTCTCTAAATATCACTAAGCACCCACCATGTGCCAGGAATGTACTGGGTACTCAGTACTGGGGACATAAATATGATGAAGACTGACTGGTTTTGTCCTTCTGCTGAGACAGGAAATGGGTACTATACTTTTTTTTTTTTTTTTTCTGTTTTGCAGTTGGTTTGAGCACCTTAGCCTGTGGTTATAGCAGTTGCCCCATAGTTGTCCCAGGAGACATTTGCTTTGGCCACAGCAAGCTCTGGTCACCGGTCCACTCCAGATAGCTCCACCTCTCTGCAGCCGTTCTCAACCAGGTCCTTAAGGAGCACCCCCACCCTGGCTGGAAGTCTGAACTTGTGCACACACAAGCCTGTCTTTTCTTTTATATAAGCAACCTCCCTGTATCCTTAGGAGGTTAGTCCATGCTGTCTGTCCTTAGGCTGCAGCCTAATCCTAACCCAGCCTCTTTAGGGTGGCGTTTTGTCATGGGTGATTTCCATCTTTCTATCTAGCGCAGAAGAGGCCGAGCTGGTACACTAAGAGCTAGTAATGCTAAAGACTGCTGGCATCCGGAGCAGTCAGGATCCAGAGCTGGTTACATGGAAGATAGCTAGGAGCAGAGAATGACGGGAGACAGTGGAGATTTGTCAAGAGCACTGCTAACACTAAGACATGACAGCCACTGGCATGGAAGGCTCCAGGTTGTTAACACTACAAGAGATACACTTTGTCTATTTATTATTTCTATTGAGCAAAAGAACTCTCAGTGCTGCTTCTGGTTTAAAAAGATAAAGTTAAGTCATGCGACAAGAGAGGAAGTATCAAAGGCTAGACAGGAAGACTAGAACCTTTGAGCAAGGATCTAATCAGCCGAGGTACACATGGAGGCTTCTCCTAAAAGAAAAGGGTGAAAGGAGTTGGCTAGCCAGGGATTAGGGAGCAGGGTGAGCACACGGGAAGATGACTAGGTGAGAAATAAGTTGAATAAGGCATTTAGAGTTTCTCCTTCTCTCTTTGTAGCTGTCCTCCCTGAAATTTTAAATCTGACTTGACCTGAATAGAAACGAAACATACTACAACCCCTGTATGGCTTTTCTGCAGCCTCATCTCCAGCCCTAGCTTAGGGCAGCCTTCGGGAGACAGAAGGACATAAGAGGGCAATTTAAAGTCTGACCATAAACTTAGAATATTCTTACATACTATTGGAAGCCTATCATGAAATTACCACTATCCATGTTGGGACTGGGGATGTGGCTTGGTGGCAGTGCCTTTGCTTAGTATTTTCAAGGTCCTAGATTTATCTTCAGCATCAGAAAAATATATACTATGCATGCTGATTTTCCTCATGATGTTGGGTAGCTCTGGAGCAAGGCCACATAAGCTGGGGTAGAGTGGGATTCACCCAATGTGATTGTTATTGCAGAGGGACAGAGGAAGTGATGTACAGGCTTGTCTATAAGCCAGAGGCTGTTTGGAAGCTAGGAGGGACACCCCACTCATATTACACAATTCAGCTCCCACTCCTATCCCAAGTGACTTTCCTATAGTTGTTCCTGATTCACCCTTCTGGCCAGCCCGGCAGGTGTAAAAGCGGTCAGCACTGCAAGGTCTCCTTAACTAGAACGACAACCGTGTAGCAACTTAATTGCAGAGCTAGGATTACAATGGATGTCTCTAATACAACCCGCAGGCTACACTCTTATCTGAAGGCCTTCACAATATTACACAGCCCCTCCCTGCCGCCATTCTTTAATCTAAGGCCTTCACTTGAACTATACTTGTTGCCCTTTTAAAAATATTTTTCATTTTGAAATAAGGTTTGTTACATCACTAAGTTGTCCAGGCTGGACTTACACTTGAGATCCTCCCTGTCTTAGCCTCTCAGAGTGCTAGAATTAGAGGTGTATACCACCATGCCTGGCTTGTACGCACATTTTAGATGTATGATATTATCTGGCACTTGTAGCTGTTCTGTGACTTATGTAGAGTTAAGATCTTCATTTTGAAGATGAGAAAACCGAAGTTCAGTGGAGGTCATCAAGCAGAGCCCGTAGCCACAGAGTGCGACATTCTGACTCAAAATTTAAAGTGTTTCCTGTTGTGTCCTGTGGTTACAAGGCACACAGTCTCAAGCGTCACTGATTAGCCACGTAAGAATAGCTTAGATGCAAGACAATGATTAGAGAAGAGGGCCTGCAAGAAGTAAATTAAGCATGTTTGAGCATTCAGGCCAGTTTTCCGGCCATCAAAGTTGGAAATCAAAATCAACATGAGCAAGTAGCTGGCCTTGTCCCACTAAGCCATCCATGCAAATTGCCATCTGATCCTCAAGTCAGCAGTTCATGTGGACAAACCTGTTCTCTATCTTCAAATCTACACTCAGAGACACATTCTGTTGTCTGTGGGGACGCTGACACTTGCTTTTGGTTCTCATTAAATATAATGCTGAAAAAAATAATAGTGGAATCATCTGCAGAATGCTCTGACTCTGGTCAGTTCTCCTCACTTTTCCTTGGGGACACATGGGACTAGATATGTCTTTGCTGCTGGTCCCAGGAAGCCCTGGTGGTGGCCCACCCAAGATGGGGCTGGTCTGGGTGGGCAGTAGGAGATAGCAGTGGCCCTGTGGCTTACAGGGAAAACTGTGTTGCTCTGTAACTATGTCAAGGTGGACAAAAAAGACAGTTGAGTAGAGGACAGATGTGGGGGTGAGAGGAGGCGGAGGAATCCAAGGTCTAGGGCCACAGCAAGACTGGCCAGGGCTATGGTAGGGTGGTAGGATGCTGAACTTTGGGAAGGTGAGGAGATGTTGCCTCTATTACTTCACTTTCTGTTGCCAGAATGGACTATCTGAGGCTGGGTGATTTATAGAGAATCTAGGCTTTGGCTCATGGTTCTGAAGGCTGGGAAGTCCCAGAATAAGGGGTCAGCGTCTGCTCAGTGTCTGGTGAAGGCTTTACACTGTTTCAACCCATGGAGGAGGAGAGCTGCAGGGCAAGAAGGGGCTTTGAAAGTGAAAGCACAAGGGGTGGCTTGCTCTTGGGAGAACAAACCCACCAGGTGAGAAGGACATTACTCAGTCTTAATGACCTATTAACCTCGCTGCACTTCCACTATGGTAATCAAATTCAAACCATAGTACTATCTTTCTCAGGTGGGCAATGTGACGCTGGGTGGGGGATGGGGTTCTGTTACACTAACTGGGAAGAAGTAACTAAAGCCCCTGCTTCCGCAAAGCACAGCTGCCCGGGTTCTATCCCCAGTGGGCCGAGCCACCCCGCCCCGCCCCTAGTTGGGGGGCCGCTGAGACGGTGATTGAGACTGGGCATGCGGCGCGATCCTGTAATCTCAGCTCGTGCGAGGCTGAAAACAGAAGAATCACTACAAGTCCAGTCTACGTAGTGAGACCCTGTACACCCTAAGATCCTGTCCTAAGTTCATTAAAAATAAAAGTCCCACGAACAGAGTCAACCGTGGCTTGTCGAGGAGGAGGTAGAGGCACACAAGGCGCATGGATCATCTCTTCTTCTAACCAATATTCTTTACGGATGTATGGAAATAGTTTCTCCTTCAGCCCTATTCTTTGTCTTCACTGTTAACCAGGATCTAAGCTCAGGGAACAGAGAAACATACAATGAAGTAGGTGAGGCTGCAGTATCGGCTCTTACCAACTTGTCCCCGCCCAACCCCCAAAGAAAAAAAGTGTTCTTCCTATATACAGGAGCAGTTCCAACCGCAGAAGTTTTATCTCCTTGTGGTTCAGAAGGTTCAGAGAGGCTGGCTCTTGGGGGTGATTTTGAAGCGTGTTCTGCCTGCTCTTTGGGTGTCTGCCCCCTGCTGCTACCGGTCACAACCTGTTTTATTTCACCCTTGGCGTTTGCAAGCAGAGGGAGCCCCAGGCGGAAGGGAAGGACTGGTATATATGCCCGTTGACTGCTGAGGCGGGGTGGCTGAGGGCTTGGTCACCTTGCAGGGCTCACAAGTAAGCTGGTGTGCTGGGTCCCCGGGGCCATGCTGAGGTATTCGTGTGTGCGGGGACACATTCTGTGACTGTAATTGTCCAGGTGTATCAAGTTACTTATCAGCTGGGCCCTTATTTCCACTGCTTCTGTGCAGGATGTATTCTTGGGGACAGGGGCAGTTTGGCTTGAACAAGGGTAGGTTTGGGCTGTGGCCACATTGAATAGGTTTCTGTGCCCAAAGTACTCGGAACTGTGTTTCATAAAGGGGACGGGCAGTGTCCTGAAGCGCATCCTTTGGCTTTCAGCTGCCCTACACAGGTGTGGCCATGGTGGTCGGGCTGGACAGGGGGCCCACCAGCTAAGAAGGACGACCTGGGCACGGCCCCATGAAGGAGGCAACTAACTCCAGTGAAAAAAGAAGTAGGCCCGCATAACCGTAATTCTGCAGAAAGAACACGGTGTGAGCACTGAGGGACTAGAGCACACTCCCAGGGACTCTCTGCCTCGACTGCTCCATATCTGCGGGGGAGGGGCCAGAGTCGCCACCGAAGCCGCGGAGCCGAGAAAGTGCGCGAAGGGAACGCGCTGCGAGAGCACACGTGACGGCGCGGCGCCCAGCCGAGCGGACCGGCGGCGGAGACGGCCCGGAGCGGCGCGGGCGTCCTGGAGCCCCGGGAGCGGCGCGCGCGGCCCCGGCCCCGCGCTCTCCCGGCCCCGCGCTGCACATTCTCTCCTGGCGGCGGCGCCACCTGCAGTAGCGTTCGCCCGAACATGGCGACACGGAGCAGCAGGAGGGAGTCGCGACTCCCTTTCCTATTCACCCTGGTCGCGCTGCTGCCGCCCGGGGCTCTCTGCGAGGACTGGACTCGGAGACTGCACGGCGGCCGCGCGCCTTTGCCCCAGGACCGGGGCTTCTTCGTGGTGCAGGGCGACCCGCGCGAGCTGCGGCTGGGGGCGCAAGGGGATGCCAGGGGGGCGAGCCGAGCGGGGCAGACGCCGCTCCGGACGCGACGGAGCGCTGCCCTGCAGCCCCAGCCCATCAAGGTGTACGGACAGGTGAGCAGGGCTGCTGCGACCCGCCTCTTTCCAGCTCTTTCCCTGCACTTCCTCACCCCCGCATCCGTCCTTTGCAGTCGCCTCCCAGGTGCGGGCACCGCCGGGGACTTCCCGGCTTGCATTTGTTTTTTTCCCCCTCATATGAGTACAACCGTCAGCGCTTGAATCGCGTTGATCTTTCCTCCTTCCTGTCGGTCTTAGCAAACCTATTCCAGGTAACTCGGGAGGTGCTGTGCGTATTTCCCCAGTGTGTGTGCAGAACAGGGTAGTTTCGGCAGGTATAAGAGAGTCTAGATTCATTTTCATCTCTGGGTAAAACAAGGGCTTTCTTTAGTGTATCATCAGTTGGCAGTGGAGGTGAGCGCCTGGTGCTGCAGTGCACTTCCACAGAACAGCGGGTGGAGGGGGTTCCACACCGTGCTGAACCCCAGGAAAGGTGGACAAACCCGGAAGGCTGGCAACCACCTATATGTAGTAAAAGGAAGACGGTGTGTGTGTGTGTGTGTGTGTGTGTGTGTGTGTGCGCGCGAAGTGTAAGGGCTGAATGTTTTGGTTTTTATTTTTGTAGGGATGTGAGGTTCAATCCACCCCCTCTCTCCTAATGACTTTATTTGGGATAAGAATAACCTTCATGGTACTTGGGTATTTAAAAAGACTGCAAAGAATTTTGGTGGGATTATTATTCAATTAGTGATTTATTTCTATCCAGGCAATGGGTTTATTAGATCATAAGTAACATGAATTTTACTTTTATGGCCAGACTTACTGAGAGGAATTGCAAACTGAGTTTGGAGGTTAGTATCAGCATCGGCAAAATGAATTTGCCCGTGTTACTGCCTCATGAGACTCCCCGTCCTGCGGTGAAGATCCACATCAGCAAAACTAGAAGGTCGCAGGGGGAAAAAAGCTGGTGCCAGTGGAGGTGGTAAACAAGCACTGTTCCCAGAGTCAAAATGTTCCCTTTTAAAGTAGAAATTAAACAGTTAGCCTGAGTTCTGCCTTACTTCATCGATTTTGCTGTAGCCAGTTCTTCCCTTCAGGAAATATGGCGAGTTAAGGGTTCAGTCCTTGGAACCAGGAAGGCCTTATAAACCATGTCACCCTGCTGTGTCACTTTCCTGCTGACGACATTGAAACTGGGGCAGGTGTAATGACTAGCCCAAGGTCATGATGAGAAGGTCTTTAGTTTTTGTCTGCATTGTCTCACTGACCTCTGGGTAATGGGAGGCACACTGACTTTTATGCAGTGCTTCTTAAATGCTTCCTTTCTTGGCTCTAAAGGGGGTACAGTGAGGGTGAATGGGTGGGAGTCTTCAACTTTCATCTACCACCACCCCAGTTCCTGAAGGGCTGTAACTGCTGGTCTCTCAGCTGCTGGAATTGACCAGCTCTTAGACCCATCTTCTACCCACCCCCGAGCTCCATCTGAAACTTTTGTTTTCTTGTATGGCTGAAAGGGAAGTCCACAAAGTCCTTGCTTACCACAGGGACACCAGCTTGGAGCAGATGGCGGTGGGGGGGGGTGCATAAATGCTCCCTTGTTCACTGAGAGTCTCTCTAGCCAGCGCAGCTCTGCTCTGCTCTTGGGCCAGGAGTGGAGGGTGGGGGACAGTCCTTCCCAGAGCTTAGGTTCCCTAAAGCCATAGTTTTGGTTGGGAGAGGAGCTTTCTGGTCTCAGAAATGTTCACAGGTGCCATTTCTTCCTTGGGTTTGGCCTGTGCTAATCTCTTGGGGATTTGGGGCAAGTTAGATGTGAACTCCGTTCTCATTGGGAGCAGTTCCAAATCCTTCAGCTTTTATGCTTCTGGGCCAGGCAGACTGTTTGGTTCAGCTGAAGGCTGCAAAACTAACCGTGGAACTCACAACGAGCCATTCCTAGTGAATTGCGAAGACCAAGGCAGTGTTTCTCCTTTGTAGCTGCTTCCCTATGTCCTTGTTCTCTGTTGCCCTGAGGTCAATGGTAGCATTAACCTAAATCTTTAAGAATCTGAGTCAGAGAGAAGGAAGGACTTTCTGCTGTAAGTTTTCTGCCTCAAGTTCTATCTGGTGCAGACTCTTCAATCACAGGAATCAGTGACTACAGGGTTCTAAGTCTCCTTGGAGCTCCAGTGTAACTCACAGCTCTTTGGACCTTTCTAGCCAGGGTGACCATTTGCCTGTTTCTCCTGGGACAGACCCAGTTATGCTTGTGCTCCTTTCACCCTCAGAAGTGTCAGGATACAGTTATTTTACTTATAACCAAGTTCCACTTCAAAATCCCCATTCAAATTTTCTCCCCATATTGGGGATTGAACCCGGTGTGGTGTGAGCTACAATAGTCTCCCAGCACCTTTTAAAATATTTATTTTTTGAGACAAGGTCTTAGTAAGTTGCCCAGGCTGGCCTAAAATGTGTCATCCTCTTTCTTGCCTTGGCCTTCTGAGTAGCTGAGATTATAGGCATGATCCATTATATCCAGGTCTATTTCCATTTTAAAATCTAAATAAGTATAGTGTTTTCTGAATGGAGCTCTGCGGATGGAGAGGAGGTGGGGAGTATGATTTTTATCTCTGGTTTCAGAAAACTTACAACTTAAGGAGGAGATGAAGCAGATGCAAATATAGGCATGTAAATGTACTGCATGGGAACAGTAAACTTGGATGCAGAGTGGTACATTGGTGGGCTGTGTGACAGGAGGAGCCCCAGGGATGGAGCAGTAAGGGGTACAGGCCATCTGCAGTTTGTGACTTCTGGGCTAACTGTGCAGAGGAAGGCTGGAAGCAGAGGCTGTCTGAAGGCAGCCTGAGAGGTGAGAGGTTAGTGGGAGGCCACTAGCTTAGGGCACAGAAAGGGAAAGAAAGGAAGGTTTTGGAGAGGTACATTTGCATCTGAGAAAGTCTGCCTTGCAGCCCATAGCAGTTCTTTTCCCTCTGCCCTGCTAATTTGTGGAGTCAACTAGGAAAATCTGTAGCAATGGGAGACTGACTTCTGACATCTTATCTGAGGGGTAATGTTTGCAATAATGAAAATCTGTTAGGTAAGCCTTTCCTTAAAAAAGCCAGGTTCAAGAAGAGGGACTCGTTCCTGCTACTATGATTTCTTGTCAGCTCCCTACCTCTGTGCCATCATACTTGTGTTGTCCTTGTCATTCGCCACTCCTGCCTTGGCCTGAGAACTCCTATTCCGTTCTTCAGTGTCATGCAGTACCTCTTGGCATTCTCAGGGTCCAATGGAAAGAGTTCTCTGAGCTTGAGTCCAGCCCTGACTGCCCTGTATTATACTTGCTTCACTGCCCTCTGTACTCCTGGAGGGCATGAATCAAGCTCTTTTGTGTGTTTCCTGGCACAGGGAGGCCCTTAATGAATATTTGTGGACCAACTGCACACCTGGCAGAAAAGAAGCCTGAAGGGTAGGGAGCACATTGAAGTTATGTAAAAGGTGTTTGTCTGAGGAGCACCATGGTAAGCACACAAATGGATGATGAAATGAGTTGGCTTGTGCCGTGGTAAAGATGCAGATAGGCTGGCCTTGGGTGGTGCTGTCATGATTTTGCTATGATATCTGGGGCTTATTTTGAATGGAGAGGTAGGGTTTATTTTACATAATCATCCCTCTGAGGACTATCATATTGGTGAGTACTAATGGCATCATTTTGGAGGAAAATCATTTGGAATGAAGCACAAAGCCTAACAGGATTTGCTGGTTTATTTTGCTTCCAACAAGTTCTCTTTTCATGATACTTGCATTTGAGAGGCCAAGGAGTATTCAGTATCTTGATTTGAGATTGAAAATCAAGTGTCCGTTACAGCACGAAGTCCAGGGACAAAGGCCCTTCTTTAGTGATGGACTACCTTTTGGCTTTAGATCTCTTCTGTGTAGATTCCTGCATGATGCATTTGCTAGGGAAACATTGGCTAGCTGATTTGGAAGTTAGGATGTTTGACCTGTGTGGTTCCAAATGAAGGTGAGAAGGCAAAGCATTGGCTGTTTTCAGTTGGCTTCTACATAGGTAGAGACTTGCTTGGTCTCAGGGTGGCTTAATAAGGGATGTGACCTGGAAAAACTTCCTGGTTGACTTGGGTTCTCTTAGGAATTTTGTCCTGTCCCTGGCTGCTGTTTGTTCATTGGTAGTTTGCATGTTTTGAGCCCAGAGAGGGGGGACTTTGAGCAGGGGAGAAATGGAGGAAAGGACTCCTGAGAGGAGTGAGGTTGAGATTTAAAGGGATGGTAGAACTTTTGCAAGAGGGAAGGGCACCAAGAAGTGGCAGGGAGGGGAAGGAGGGAAGAAGAGAAAGGAAGCCATTAAAAAGAAAAAGAATTAAGATGTGTTATGTA
>NDGM011183716.1:0-12159 GCA_002564305.1 Octomys mimax | reverse complement strand
GGACAAGGATGAGATAGATGTTTAAAAATAGCTTGTAATCACAGTACTTTGAAGTCTTGTCTCAAAAACAACAAAAGAGAAGGGAAGTAAAAGGAAAGGAAGAAAGAAATGTAGAAAGGAGAAGAGAAAAAAATGAAAGAAGAAGAAAGACTAAGACAAAGAATCAAAAGAAATTCAGGGCCTGGCAGCTATCAGGTGACGCTGGTTGCTTTGCTCAAATTCTTAGGCCCCTGCCTAACAGAAGGAATTTGGGTCAAGCGCTTCCTAATGCCCCTTCTGGCTCTAACATTGAAAACGCTTAGCACTCTAGATGTTTAAAGGATTAGACATGGGCAGATTTTAGGAGTATAGGCCCTTGCAGACACAGATAAAAATAATTCCCCCTTCCTGCCTGGTGGAGAGCACAAAAATCCCACACCAAATCCTAAAACTACTGATTGAATAACAGCCCATGCTTGATTATTTTGGGACTGAAACTCTTTTATTTTTTAAGGAATCTGCCACGGGCTATTTAATAAATTCTTAGCATTTTCATCAGACAGTCATTAGGCATAAGGAAAAGGGAAAGTGAGATTTTCATCATAACAAATAATAATAAAATAATAAGTAAATTATTCAAAAGTAAAGGAAGTCTGTAAATCTATCTCCTAAACCTCCTGCCACACAGAACCCCTGTTGCTGTTGTAGCATGCGTTCTTCTCTTGTTGGTATTATTTGATGTTGACAGAAAAAGAATTACATATGGAAGGGGCTTCCTGATAACATCGATCTGCTAGAAGCATTATTGATGTCAAATAGGCCCAGTAGGCAGAGTACTCAAGTAGTAGATTAATTATTTTAAGGTAGGTTCATATATAGCTCAAGTGAGCAAGTTTAATTTTCTCTAACACAGTAACATACAATTCTAAAACCAGATTGTGTTTTACAGGTCTTGGTGTCAGAATATCCCTTTGCTAGGAAGAGCTCTAGGAGAGAAAACAGAAAGCTCTGTCCTTAACATCTTACAAGCTTGGAAGCTTTCTTGCTCAATGTGAATAGATTGAAGGGAGAAACTTTAGTAATCCCTGCAAGAAACTACATGTGTAATCTTAAAAACCTAATTTAGAGGGTTTTAAAAAATGTATTTGGTACAGGGTCCCACGAGCTCAGACTCATAGGGATCCTCCTGTATTCAGCCTCCTCAGCACTGGAATTGCAGGCATGGGCCACCACGCCCGGACTTGATAGCCGGTTCAGTGTGCCCAGGGGCAGGGCCAGTGCAGCATGGGATACCAAGGAATCAAACCCCGGTCCCTGAGCTTGCCCAAGCAGGTGCTTCGTCCACTGAGCTATTTCGCTGGCCCCCTAATTTAAAGTTTTGATCAGTTAAGTGTTCCAGTTTCTTGACTCCTGAGAATGAGGCTGGTATTGAATTTACCTTCATCCCTCAGTGAGGCCATGGCTACTCATCCCTCTGGTATGGTATTTGTAGGATTATTCCTTTTCAAGATTTACACAGACGTCACGTAGAGCAAAGCATATAGCTCCAAGGCACTCCTGCTCTATGTTTATTATTTTCTATTCTTCACCAGTACTCCATTAAAAATATTAAGGTTTAAATTTACATGTATATTATAAAATGTATTAGAAACACATTACTGTGACTGTCTTAGATCATATTTATTTTTTAGATCATATTTAGTGGTTGTAAATTATCCCATTCTGTGTGTATACCATCTTTTTTAATTGCAATGTATTTGATATTAGGATTTACCTTGTAGATATGGTTACAGAGCACATATCTTTTAAATCCTATCTTTTATGCAAATCTATTGTATTTCCCTTCAAGTGTCAGAGTTGTCTAGGCAAAGGCTCTGAAATGACTCCCTGGAGTGGACTTAAGGTAGAAAATTTTAAGGCCCATGACTACAGAGGAAAATGGAAGTAGCGAACGGTGAGCAACTTCGAGAGAAGCAGGGAGAAAGCTATGTGGCTGGATTGTCACGTGTGCGAGAGTCATAGTGATTCTGGATGGCATTTGAGTCCACTCAAACCAATTCCTTCTCTCTTTACTGAATATGCACTAAATGTTTGGATTTTATCTACCAGCCTCCCAGTTCTTTCATTCAGATTGGGCTAAAAACAAAAGGTTTGCCGCTAATGTTCCCTGAGGCTGTTTGGAAGTCATGCAGAGGTGGAATAAGGTGTGTGTGTGTGTGTGTGTGCATGTGTGTGTGCTACTTCACGTATGGAGGCTCTGACATTTTTAGCTGGAACCTATAGAACGCCAGGGAGCACCTTCAGTCTGTGTGTCAGTTGCAAACAGCCCCCACGTTTTCTATATAGAGACCACACCACTACCTGTGGCTATCCTGATAGGAAAAGCCAACGTGTATGAGGGACATCTTATATAAAACCATGTTTTAAATGGGGTTTTTATTAGGGTAGGCACATCTTCATCATTTATTCAGAAGTGGGAAAAGGCAATTAAATGCCAATATTATAATGTATTGTTATATGTGTAGAATAGTATGTGCAGAAATGTACTGAAAAGTCATAAAGCAATATTTTATTAGCAGTTACTTTGGGGTTGGATCACTCTGGCAGCTCAGGTACAATATTCTGTGTTCCTTTCCTTCCCAAGATTCCCACATTGAGGGCTGGCCAGATGGCTCAGGGGACTGAAGCTCCTGCTTAGGCAGAGCACAGCAGCTGGGTTCGATCCCTGACGTGCCATGCTGGCCCCACCCTGGGGCATGCTGAGACGGAGATTGAGACTAGGGGTGGTGGTGCGTACCTGTAATCCCAGTGCTTGGGTGGCTGAAAACAGGAGGAGCACTACGAGTCCAATCTATATAGTGAGACCCTGTACTAAATGCAAAAAAAAAAAAAAAAAAAAAAAAAATTCCCACACTGAGCCCCTGTTAATGTTGGAATGTTGGAATTGGGGGAATTGATCTATTAGTGATACCTGAAAAATAATAGAACACACCTTTCCTGGTGTTGTTCACTGGCTTGCTTATTTATTTCTGTATCTCACTTGAGGACAGATAGGATATTAGTAGAGTATTTGAAAAGAATGGATTTACTTTTTATATTTGGTAACTGGGAGAAACTGAAAAAGAATTTCTGGTGGGAGTTGCAGTCTCTATGGTTCAGTTAGATCACAGGGCACACATTAAAGATTTTTTTTATAATGCCAGGTGATGCTCAAATCCAGAATTTGTGCCCTAGCCACCTCCTTCCTTGAAAGACTTTCTGTGGATGAAAGCAGAAGAACCTTTCCTATGCTTTTGGCTAGTGCAAGCCTCTCAGGAACCCAATATCAGAGAGTCCTCACCAAGCATGCCTGTTACCCCAGGGGCTGGGAATGAAGAACATTCTAAGGTCCTTCCAACTGGGCTAAGGTCCAAGAAGAGAAAGTTTAAGAGGGAGTAGGAGCAGGTGGGAACAAGATGCCAGAGGCTTCTTAGCAGTGCTTTGAATTTAGCACCAAAACAAGAAGGCAGAGCTGGCCACACCCAGCCTATTGAATAAATCCAAACACACATAATAGAGCTCTCGGGGACAGCCCAAAAGGCATCCAAGGAACTCCAATGCAGAAAGGAAAGGGCTTGGCAGCCGGCCGACCTAGACACTGTCGCCAGCTTGGTTGTTTCCTTCACATATTTTCTAAGCTCTCTGGGCTTTGAGTTTTTCAGCTGTACAACGGAAATTAAAACGCCTACTACAGAGCCAGTATTGTAAGGACCAAGTGAGACACTGTGGACACCTTCCTGGGTTGGGCCTGCAGCAGGTGCTTTGTACAGTAATGGTGCTGGTCGCCATGAGCCCCCTCTCCTTCACAGAGGCTTTCACCTGGCTCCACGGTACTGACCTGTGGACTTCCTGCACACCCATCTTATTTCTTCTGCCTCGATTTATCTGAATTCTAATGCTATCTCCTCCTAAGCCTGCTCACTCCCAGGTTGTCCTGCACATTTTTCTTTTCCCAAAAGTTCATAGTAATCTCTAGTGTAAGAAAACACTCAGTGGAATTAGGCACATGGTTAATCCCAAATTGTTTATCTCTTCAAATAGGGTTTTAGGTTTTTTCCTTATAATTTTGGATGTACAGTTCTCGCCATAGTGAGGAACCCATAGGTTCGTATTTTAGAAAAGTTTTTGCTTATTGCTTCTTAGTGAGGCAAAGCCTTGGGATTCTAGGTTGCCCTAGTATCCCTGTACTTCCCTTAGCCATGTTTCATCATAACCCTTCACAGGAACAGGCCTTGTACAAGCTCTAGCTGTTCAGGCACATTTCCATATGCACCCCACAGAGTCCAGATTACTCTCATGGTCCTGGGCTTCTGTGTACCTTAGGCTAGGCTTTAGCTTTAGCTTCTCGCTGGTTGAGTCAAAACTTATGTACACCTTCACAACACTGATTTTCCTGATCCCACTGACCGAGATTCCAGTGATTTGCACTCTTTTTCTTGACTTGCATAGGTGATTAAGATCGCTGCGAAACAGCTTGGGTAGGGACTGTGCATGTGATCCTAGAAGATGACCTCAAAGACTGGCAATTGGGACAGTGAACATCAGGGAGCAGCCCTTCCCAGTGAGGAAATCCTGACAATCTCCTGGCCTTGTGTACATCAGAAGAGACCCAGAGAAGAGAGAAGGGCTCGGTCTAGTTCATGCATTGTCTGAATCTCAGGGACTAGAACTCGTCCCCAGAGGTGTCAGCATGGGGTCCATTGCTGCTGAAATCATAACTACCAGACAAAATAAATTAATGGGCCCACCTCTGGCCACACATTCAGCCTTGTGCATGGAAGGGCTCGCCAAAGCAAGGGGAGGTAAAGGGCAGAAAACAGGGAGTTGGAGGCACAGGCAGAGAAAATAGAGTATTCGGTGATTTGGTGGCGGGGTGGGGGAGGCCTGGCACTGATACAGGAAGACCACTGATAGCAGTTTTAAGAGAAGCGCCCTGTGAAACTTGCCTGGTCCGACTGGAGAGAGCAAGGAAGGGGGAGACTGGGGCTTCTCTAGGCGCCTTGCTAGTCGCTAGTCCCTCAGCACAGACAGGGCAGGCTGGAGGGTGACAAGCCTCAGACAGAATGTGTTCTGTGACGTCAGAAAGGTTGCCAGTGGCCAGACTGCTCCAGTCCTGGTGGCCAGATTTTGCACTTTGGATTTTGTGTAAGTCCCAAAGGGAAGCTACTAGAGATGTAGCCAGGAAAAGGACACACTCAGACTTCCTTCCTAGGAGGGACCCCCTGCTTCTGCTCCGTGCTCAGGGGGACAGGTGCCTTACGGGCTAATGTGCCCCCCAGGTGGGAGGTGGATGCGGCAGTGAAGATGGAGGGAAAAGGTGAGGGGGAGGCAGAGACGGGCCAGGGCTCCGAGAGTGAAAAGAGACCCTTACAGGGCACAGGTAGCACTAGGCTTGTCTAATATTAAAGCCTGTTCAAAACTACTGTGCCTCTTTTTGAATGTTATTTTGTGTTTAGAACAATTCTGATTGAGATCTTAAAAGTCAGTATTGAGAGTGTGCATGCAGGTATAATGTCGCAGTACTTTGTGCAGTGAACATTTCTAAATGTCACCAGATGTTCGGCTGCCTTTCAACTGTCCCTCACCCATCACCCATGACCCCTGAGCTTTCCACCGGCTGTCACTGTAGTAACCCATTTGTGGGACTACTTTCTTTTTCCTTGACTGTAAGCTCCAGAAATACTGGGACTGTGCCCATTGTATCACCTGTCACTGCCTTACGTTAGCCTTCTCCTCAAGGCAGAGCCCTGGAGGGAGGTGGATCCAGGCAGTGGAAATACATAGCAGGGGCGTACCTCGGTAGGGTCCACTCGGGCACAGCAGGGGCGTACCTCGGTAGGGTCCGCTCGGGCACAGCAGGGGCGTACCTCGGTAGGGTTCACTCAGAGGCCCCCGAGCAACTGGCAAAGCATCTCAGCCTCTGGACATCAGGGCCACATGCTTATCTCAGCACTGACAGGCTGCCCAGAGGAGAGTTGAGTTTGCACACTTGCAGGCCAAGGGAACGAGGTCCGCCTAGAGAAAGCTCGAGGTAGAAAGGTGCAGTGACTGGGCAGGTACTTTCAGCAGGGTGATGCAAGGAAGCGGAATTGGCTGTGCAGCCCTGCAGTACCTACAGCCATTCCGGCTCCTGGGCTGAGCCCCACCTGGTGCAGGGAGCAGGTGTCTCATAATTATTTACTAATTGCTGGAGTGAATGAGATGATGCAAGCAAAGTGCACTGTAGCCTGCTCATCAAACTGAGCTGCCGCCACCACTGCTGCTATGAATGCTGTCTTTCACCCTCCCATACACCTGCAGGATCCCAGTGTTTTAAACATCCTGTCCCAAGCTTTTCTGGTTCACAGAGTGCTTTGAGCCCCTTCCAGGGCCACTCTACCTCCTCTGCTTAGCCAGGCCTGAGGCTTCATGGCGGGCCTGACCCACTGCTCCCCTGCCCTCCAGGCCCTGGCTGGGTCCTGGCAGTTTTTGGAGCTGTTTCCTCCCAGATGGAGGGGTAGAGCTATTCCAAAGAACCTGGAATGCCTTGTGCTTGGCATTTCTCCTAGTGTCTCTAGGGACACTAAATTTCCCAATCTGTTTCCCTGGAAATTCGGATTCAGACTGGGGCTAACAGGACGCGTTCAGTACTAGTTAATTCTGATCTCTATCGAAGTGGAGGTAGGAATAGAGTAGGACGTGGCTCTCTGTTACTGGGAGGATATGGAATTGGGGTCAGAGTTCTGCTTCTAGCTCTGGTGTCCTTGCCTTCTCGAGAGGAGTTTGCTGGCCTGAGCAAGAAGATAGGGGAGTTGGAAAATCAGTTCATGACTATCTCTTGACTTCCACTGTTTAGTCTCAGTGGTCTTTTTGGGAATAAGGCCAAATTCTGTGTCTCAGCTTCCTTACCTTTGAAGCTGGGGGCCTATTCAGTACTTAACCCCAGTCCTTTAGCCCAGAAGTTTTGCAGTAACCAGTGAGGGAATGTTTTTAATGTGGCGCAGACTCCTTAGAGAAAGGGACTTTATATTAACCGGTATTCATTGTTATTGTTAATAATGTTCCTGGAATTGTTGGCATCTTGTGTCTGTCTGCATATAGAGCTATTGTTTATATATATAAAAATGTTTTGCTCAAAGGGTTGTCCTCTTGGGATATACCTTTTGTTTTCAAAAGAGTTTCAGGAAACAGCAGTCATCCAGCCAGCCAGTGGTCATCCGGGTATACATTAGCGAGTCCCAAGCGTTGCTTTCTAATACAGAAGCTCAGTTTAATTTAGTGGAGTGTGCAAAGCCTTAAGAAGTGACATGAGGTTGGCTCCTTCTAGCCCAAGGATCTGATTCAGCAGTCTGAAATTGCACTGGACCAGTCTCCTTTTTCTCTTTCTCTCCTGGTTTTCTAACTTGTGGTTTAGAAAGCCATTGGTGATCGTTATTGCTCATAATTAGTTCACCGTAGGCATGATTGTGTTCTTAGGGAAGAAATGTACTTAGCTTGGGGATGAGAGCCATTGTGCCCTGCAGACTCTGCTAGCAGCTGCAGGTGTGAGAAGTGACTTTGAGCCACTTCAGTGAGTACACACGCACGGAAACATACCGGCCTTGCCAGGTGCCCGTTACACTGGGGTGGGCTCTTCTGCAGCAAATATGACTTCCTGGGCTATGTCTTATTGCGAAGACTGGCCCCCAGTGGGAACTGCTAGACACTGTTTCCCATCATGGGAGTCAATCAGATAATCTCGCAAATATCTGACTACGTAGCTAGAAGCAGTTTTCTACTTCTATATAATGGAAATAGAGTATCAGAATACAGTAAATACATATAAAAGAGAAACATGTTTGAGATGGTCTCTGAAGCATAAATAAGCTAATTAGAAGAGACCGTGGACGTGAAAGAGTGTTGTGGGAGCAGCGAGGGAGGCCGGCTGAAGGCATAACTTGTGTAGGCCCGTGGTACTTCCAAGGGCATGGAAAGAATGTGGGTAGACCAAGCCCCGGGGGGAACATGGCACTGGTGGGGTTGCAGAGATAAACAGATGGCAAATACTTGAGCGTCTTAGAAGATATTTTCAGAGTGTTGGTCTTTATTGTAAGTGAGGTGCGCAAAAGGTAGTGACAAGATTTTGTGTGGGAATGGACTAGAAGGCACAGAGGGGCAGTGTGGGAGGCTAGGGAGAAGGACACTTGGCGCCTGGACAGTGCACGTGGGAGATGCTGACACAGTCAGTCAGAAGTCACTTTGGGTAAGAAACGGAATGACTGGCAATAAGTCGATCATTGGATTTGAGGCACAGGAGTGGCTCAGATAATGTCAGAGTCTTCCATGGGCCACTGGCTAGATGGGAAGTTTTTGCTGGTATGGGGAACATTTTTCATGACTAATTGAATTCTAGATGGTTACACTGTTGATATGATTATAAAAGCCAGCGCTAAAATATGGTTTTCCTCACAAATTATCACATCTTGTGCTTCACACTGTCCCTAGGCCAAGGAAAATATCTTAATGCTTAGTTGGTTTGGCTGTTTCGAATTCCACTGCACATCCCAAGAGAGGTGCACAGCAGGGCCACCGTGTGGGCTGTCTCAGCACATGCTTTAGGGCCCCAACGAAACAAAAATGCCAACAGTTTTTAGGAAAATTGCATTTGTATTGGCTGCACACAAGTTTGGGTTCACAGTGTCTCCAGAGAATTTTAATATCAGCATACAATTAAATTTTTCAATTCTCTGTTGAAAAAACTTTATTTTGAAGTCTATAGTGGCAGTGGTGGTGGTGGTATTCTCAGCAGTAGCGCCGGTGCAAGGACAGGGGCAGAGATTCTGGGGGTGACAGTGACAGCCTTGGTGGTGGGCGCTGCTGCTGGTGGTGATGGTAACCATAGTAACATAAGGGTGGCTTGTGCAGGACTCACACTCTTCAGTACTGAGGGCCATAATTGGCCTCTGAGAAGGGGGCTACGTCTCCCACTGCCTAACCCTAGGTAGGGAGCAGGGTTATAATAGAAACGTCAGAGAGCTCTCACTCCTCTTTTCCTCCTCAAGAAGCATACATTTAATATAAAAGTTCTAGCACTTTCCTATTAGTGTCGTGGACAAAGGTAAGTGGACTGGAGAGTATTTTCTGTGATAGAGTTTTGGGGTCTAAGTCAGCTCCTTGGCAGGGTTGGCTGCGTATGATTTGAGGAGCACCTTCAAGGATTTTAGAGAGAGAGGGGTTTGAGACACTGGCTATGTCCTCTTCCGTTCATCACTATACTTCTCTAGGAGAAGCTTCTGCTTCTTTTCCTTGTTGCACTGTAACATTTATTATTTTCAGTACACTGTCTTCACTCTTCTTGTCTCTGAGGCGGACCCTTTCTGACAGGGTAAGTGTGGGCACTTCTCTTGTCTCCCCCTTCTCTGTGCCCAGCTTTCCTTTTCTCCTCAATATTGAGCATTTATTCCACCGTAGAGCATCAGTAGCTTCTTTCTTTCTGTTCTTTTCTGTCCTTCCAGGAGAATACAGATTCTATGCAGACAGCCTTTGCTTTATCTACTACTTCCTTTTGAATACCTGCAATAATACCTGGCACAGAGTCAGTGTTTAATAAATATTTGTTAGGGCTGGTGAGATGGCTCAGCAGACTAAGTGCCTGCTTTGGCAAGCTCAGGGACGAGGGTTCAATTCCCAGTCCTGCATACCACGTCAGCCCTGCCTCTTGGGTGTGCTGAGCCTGCAACTGAGTCCGGGCGTGGTGGCCCATGCCTGTAATTCCAGTGCTGGGGAGGCTGAAAACAGTTGGATCACTACAAGTCCAGTCTGCATAGTGAGACCCTGTACCAAATACATAAAAGTTTCTTTAAAAATTTGTTAAATGAGTAGATGATTTATTTAACTGCCCTCTTTATGCTTGGGTCAAATGCATATAATAATGCTGGTCTCATGTGGTTACTTTGGAGATTAAATCAAAAGGTATGAGTGAATTTCCTGGAACACCCTGGTGCAGTATTGGCTGGTGAACTATTAGATTCCTTCCAGTGCTCCCCTTTCTTATAACTTACTTCTCTTTGGTGTTTAGAGTGATCATTCTGGTTTGCTTCTTGCCTCCTTGGTGATGCTCCAGGATTTTCTTAATGGCGTGTCTTTCTTTTATTTCCTAAAAGAGTTTGTTCCAACAACATATTCAGTGGACCTGATTGCTTCTCTTTCATCTTGTTAATAAGAATTGTATTATTGTTGTTATCTTTATTACTATGAAGATATACAATTATTCTAATTATATAAATATTCTATTAAGATGCTTCTAGAATTATAAAATCATGTATTATGTTTACTATAGTTGACTATAAAACAATTCATTATTAATGAGATATCCTTTACATCTTGAATTACTCTATAAGGTAGCTGTTAATTATCTCTCATTGATGAGGAAACCAAGTCTTACAGAGGTCAATATTGTGTTCAAGAATACATTTCTGGTCACACAATGAGGAAAGTTCCCGGTGTGGAATCTGCCTGTAGGTCCCCACCTGTGATGGCTTTACCATCAGCTTACTTTGCTCATTAGGAGTAGACCATTGGCACAGCTAGCAACACCGGTGGCCTGAAAGAAACTCAGTGTTTTGAAGTGAAGCTCATAGTTATTTCTAAATGCACATTTCTAAGTCCATTATGACTTTTAGGGATCGTTAGCCCTGTGACTAGTCAGAGAATATGTATGTCCTTTCTTCAAGATTCACACTGACATAGAATAATAACTAGATAATTATATCCAAAAATAAATCTCCTTATAAATAACTTACTAAATCTCTTATTCAATAAGATAGTTGACCTTTTAATGAAGATAATAGCTATAGTTTACTGTTTATTATATAACAGCACACAAACTCCTTCAAAAAACTTGAATGCTATGTAACATGTGACATTGAGCCATAGAATTTGACAAATCATGATTTACAAATCTTAGACTTAAGCATCTTCTAGTAGTGCAGGTTCTTTTAACTAAAGAAAATTAAGTAAAAATAATAGGCCTTATTTTAAGTCCTTTTTCTTCTGTTGGGTGCTGTGCAGTGGCAAACCCCAATCTCACCATGTAATAGCAAAAACTGGGACATTTATTGTGTCAACCAGAAGATAGGATGAAATGTCCAAAGCTGACTTCTGGAGGTAATTCTTTCTGTAACAACTGTTTTGGATCATCTCAATCCCCTCAACAAATGATTAAATTTGCACCAGATACCAAGGATTTTTCAGTGTAGAAAACAGACATAATTAATGCTTCCTTTTACATTACAGTGTAGAGAGACCAGTAAACACACGTGAGTTTAGATAGTAAGGTGGGCTAAGAAGAAAATTCACAGGATAGTGTGCCAGGCAGGGAGGGTTACTCCAGTCAGGGTGGTCAAGGGGGCCACCTTAGTAGGGTGTATGGGAGCTGAGCTGGTGCTTACGGGAGGAGAACAGTCTATGTGTACAGATCACAGAGAATAGTCTCAGCCAGGGACAGCAAATGCACTGCGTGTTAGTGAAGCTGAAGGGCAGGATGTCTGAGGATGTGAAGGACAATGATGGTGGTGGGAGGAAGCTCAGGGACTGTCATGGGCCCTCGGTGATTGTGCAGAGTCGATTTTATTCCACTGGTGGGACTGCATGGAGGGATTCTGACAGAGGCATGGCCATATCTGTAGCCACTAACTTCAGATGTGTAGTGTGGAAAGGTTCCTTCTAATTTTTCTTTGTGTTTTGTAGACTAGACCAGAGGGCTGCTATTTGGCCACAGGATGCTTTGGAAACCCATCAAGACGTAAACGAGGTAGGTGCACTTGCTTGTTCCCTGGACATAGACAGCAGTCGTGCCGTTTACTGTCCATCGCGGCAGTGCTAGAAGGGACCCTGATGAAAGCGTGTGAGTATCTTTACTCCTAAGTAAACGTCTCACTCTTGCATGTCTTTGCTCAGTTGGGGATGGCTTTCTTTCCTCCGGAGCAAACACGTTCAATATATTATTTTCAATACTGCTTGCTGTGTCTCAGCTCTGACTCATGTCCAGCAAGCTTCACAATACACCTTCCAACTTTGGTTCAGGGCTGTGTGATGATAGATGTGAGTTAAGATTTGTAAGGTTTTCCTTTAGCCTTAGCTTGCTCTCTCTCTCTCTCTCTCTCTCTCTCTCTCTCTCTCTCT
>NDGM011183713.1:0-14479 GCA_002564305.1 Octomys mimax | reverse complement strand
TTTTTTAGGGAAGGGTCTACAGGGTGTTCAGGGTCTCACTACTAGATCTGACTCATAGTGATCCCCTTGTTTACAGCCTTGCAAGAGCTGGGATTACAGGCACACGCCACTGAGCCCAGTCTCAATTGCCATCTCCGTGCGCCTTGGGGGTGGGGCCGGCAAGGCAGGCCCAGAGATTGAACCCCCGGCCCCTACACCTGCTTGGAGGCACTTTAGTCAGCTGAGCTATTTGGCCAGCCCAGCTGTTTATTTTTATTTTTGTTTGTGGCTGGCTTAGTCCGCCCTGGGAGCAGACAAATGTGGCATGTGGTGCTGGGGATCTAACCACAGTCCCTGAGCTTACCTAAGCAGGCTCTTTAGTCCTCTGAGCTATCTCACCAGCCCTCTTTATGTCCTTTTGATGACATCTATTCATACATGCAAAACTGAAAATGCCACCAAAGCTAGATGAACACTATTTTACATAGAGACACTAGAGGCTGTTTCCTTTGTCTGGGTTCATATGGACTTCTAGGACTTTAACTAGAAACAAGGTGCCTCTCACATCCCCTACTTCTCTTAGAATATTTAGCTTCCTCAAGGTTCAGCCTAGAAAGCAGCAAAGTACAAGTTCTCTGCCCTGGACATCCACCAACTTTCCTTTCTTCCATTATCAACATCCTACTGCTTCTTAGACATAGCACTCCTTTCCTAGTTTTAGCAAGTTATAGTTGAAAAAAAAGTTCGACCTCAGTCTCACACATGTTTAGGTCATGAAGCCTTTTATTATACATGGCTTGTTCAGACATATTTTAAAATTTCACAGTGATAATAATTTTCTTATCAACTATTAGATCTCTGATAGTCCAGGGTAGAACACCAACAATGCTATTTGTCTGAAAAACTAATGGATCTCCTAGGAGATGTTGTTATCAGAAATGGCTACCAAAATGTAGGACCCAAGTGTGAAGACTTTTTAAAACCAGGAAGAAAGTTGAAAGTAAAAGAGGGCAGATAAGTAGAGTAGATTTGAGCAATGTGGTCCTAGTGCCAGATACTGGTTTTTATGCAAGGAAGTGTCCTTCTGCCCATAACAGGAAAGGTCAGACCCCAGTGGTTCTTCTTCAGCAACAGATGAAAAATAAAGCTCTCTTTTTTTGTCATTTGCTTTAGTTCCTTCCTCATTGCTGAGACCTTTTATGTGATATGGTCTAAAGGGGAGATTTATTTGAGTTCTAGATGATTCCAGAAGATTTGGCTCATTTTGTGCTGGTTCAGACAGAGACGTATCATGGCAGGAGGGACTGGCGCAAAGAAAAGCTGCTCACATCATGGTGGTCAGAGAGAGAAGGGAGGAGCTGGGGAAGGGGATACACACTTCCAGCTCACACCTGCAAGAACCCACCTTTTCTGCAACAGATCTCACCTCCTGCGAGCAGGTGAGTTCATTGGTTGTCTTTCCAAGGCTCTGCCTCTGAGTGCATGAGGCATTTGAAAGTTGTTTCTGTTTTACCTAAACATAACATCATCATTACAAATATTTCTCATTGTCTTCTCAGTGTAGGTGACACTGAGAGAAGAAATATTACAAGCTCACAAACAGGAGAGAAAAGGCCACTAGGTACTGCTCAGCAGTGTAAGAGCTTGCTTAGGCAAGCTCAGGGGTTGAGGTTTGACCTCTGGCACCACATGCCATACCAGCCCTGCCTAAGGCACGCTGTGCCGGCCACTGAGACGACACGGCGGCACACTCCTGTAACCCCAGCACCGGAGAGGCTGAAAACAGAAGACTTACTACTAGTCTGAGATGCATAGTTAGACCCTTTACCAGATATATAAAAAACAGAACAAAACAAACAAACAGACCGTCAGGAGCCAATCAAGAAATAAATAGGCAGACTTGTATAACCTGATTTATTTCTCTCGAAGATAAAAAGGAATTTCAAGTAGGCCTTGCGGAGGGATGTGCGATCCTCTCAGCATTTCACAGGAAAGAAAACAGTTATTTGAAGGTGCTGACAGCAAAGTATATATCATGGACATTGTTTCATCATGTACAGAAGAAAAACACTGCAGTATGAGTTTTCAATGTCCCCCAAAGATTACATGCAGGACACTTTGTGTTCAGTGGTGCCACTTTGAGGAGGCAGTGAAAACGTAGAGATAGGCCCCAGGGGAGAAAGTAGGTCACTTAGGTTTGTCTTTCAAGGCTGCTTTTTGTCCTTGGCTCCTTCCTCACACTCTGCTTCTTGGTCACCGCGTGATGAGCAGCCCTGCCCAGCACATCATCCCTGACGCAGCACTCTTCCTCACCTCAGGCCCGGAAGCAGAGAACCAAGTGGTCACGGACTGAAACTTCGGAAGCTGTGAGCCGAAATAGATCTTTCCGCCTTTAGGTCTTGGGTTTGTCACAGCGAAGGAAAGCTAAAGTGGAGAGTCTGGCTCGTGCAACAGTGGGGAATCCGGTGCTGCGGTGTCCGGAAGTGCTTTGATGAACTCAGTGTGACCCACTTCTTCCAGAGCTGCCTGCCAGTGCCGCAAGGACCCAGCGAAAGCTGCCTACAGTCATTTCAGTGCCCGCCTTAAAGCTAATTCCCAGAACCTCGTCTCTGTCACTTTTGTACTGGGATTTCCTACAATATTTGAGTGAGTTCCTTAAACTCTCTGTACATGCTCTACTGACAGATCCCTCTTCCTGAGCCTTCTTGTTCCTCTCTGAATCTTTATGTTTTCCCCCTAATATGTTTCCACCTCTGCTTTGCCACTATTCCTAAAGTACATGCTTTCCTCACTGTACTTGTACTCTATGGTTTTTAATTTTCCAACTCTGGATTATTTTCCTGGGAATTGTCACATATCAGTTATCACAAGTAGATTAAAAATGCTCACCCAAAATCTGTAAAATTTCTAGGATCTTCCAGGGGGAACAGTTGGAACTTCCTTTGTGTTATCCCTGAAAAGTTTCATAGCTCTATGAAGCTGAGAGACATCTCAGTTTGCCCATTATTTTTTACATTAGTCTTATCACAGTGTCTGGACCCTTACAGGTATTCAATATTTATGAGTCAGTATATTACATGAATAAACAATTGTTTATCTAATATATATTTGTATAATAAGTTAGCTTTTAGTTCAAACATTTTTGATAGCAATTTAAAGCAATACACAAGTCTCTGAAGGCTTCCTGTACAACATTGTGAACATGTTTGTTCAGTTCTCTTACCCTAAGCACATTTTCTCCATCCAACATTTTATTTTGTTATTATTATTATTATTATTATTATTATTATTTTGGTGGTACCAGGGATCGAACTCAGGACCTTGCACTTGTCAGGCAAGCAGGGTTTTTTTTTTTTTTTTTTTTTTTTTTACAAAACCAGGGACTGAGCTCAGGTCCCTGTGCTTGCCAGGCAAATGCTTATTCCACTGAGCCATCTCCCCGGCCCCTATATCCATAAGTTCTAATACTGAACACATGTTTAACTGATGAAGGCAATGACTAAATGCAAAAGAAGCTTTTCATAAAGTAATGAAACTTAAGAGCCACTCCCTTTGACATCTTCATGATATATATTCAATGCATTTTTAGAGTAGAGGAGAATCAACTATCTCATGTAAATTTTGCAGCTAGGAATAGCTACACTTTTTATTTTATATACTCATATATCACCAAAAACCTGGAACTAAATATGACCTCAAAATGAAGGAAAATGATTGATTGAGACACAGAATACACAATTTCAAAATGAAAGCTGCCCTTTTGCTAACTTGCATTGCGGTGGTAATTTGTTTACCTTCAATGAATACACCAATAGCCCATTTATGTTAATACTAACATTTTGAAATATCATAGGATTATTACCATGTCACTCTCAAGTGTCATTTGTTGACTTTTCCCTAAAAATCACAGATATTTTCAGCTTAGAGGGAAATCAAGAGATCAGCTTATCTAGTCCTGTGTTGTTAGACAGGTAAGGTATTAATATGCCTATCTTAGAAAGAAAGAAGCTACCCCCCAAAGCCCTGATAAATTAAATGACTTGACCAAAGTTCACAGTTATTTATTGCTGGAATTTGGGTTACACAGCTTCCAAATACAATGCTACCATTCTGTATTGCACCTGCATTTATTATACCGCGTTAACCTCACAAAATGTGATTTTATTGTGACATAAGAGGATGCTCAGTGTGGTAAGATTATGGAAAATGAAACATGAAAATCCCACTGCACCAAACGGGAAAAAAAAACAAGCAGTAGGTTTTACACTTAACCTTTCTCAATAAATATGTTGCACATGAAACAAATTAATTTTCAAAAACATCAAAACTATGATCCTAAATGACCACATGTTAAGAGTAAAGTAAGGATAAGAATAATATCAAGATTTTAAATGGAACGCTGATTATTTGCTTTAGTTTATTTTCTGCCAGGATACTACAAGTAACCGTATACTCTTGTTCTCTTTGTTGAGTTATAATCATATAGAAAGAGGAAAATATTAAATATTTTAATGAGGAAAATAAAACACTAATTTGTAGATGTTTACCACCAACTGTTCCTATATTAACTGAGATTGATATGTAAAATAGAATGTAAATTATTTCATTTGTACATTAAGAAATTCATCCTTTTAACATTTGTTCTAAAATCTTCTCAAGTAAAGTCAACAATCTACCTTTTACCTGCGGCTGACGAATGTATTACCTTGGTATGACACAGCACAGCTCCAGCCCTGGAATCCAGGTATAGCTATTCTCTTCAGAACACGTGTGTTCTTTGCTCAAATAAGCTCTGCTAAATTTAATTTGTCTAAAATTGTTCTAGTAATAAAACAAGAAAGAATTGTCCTATTTGCTGGTAAATAGGAAAGAAAGATTCTGGCTTCGGAACACAGAAGCCAGACCTGAAGAGGGTCAGAGAGTTTCAACCAGCAGTGGCAGCAGTGAACTTCATAGGCTGAACACGAAAGCAGGAGACAAAAAGCTCCTCCCTGTTGAAGCCAGGGAATCTCCTTTTCCGGGCACATAGGGAAGAAAGATTGGTCTCATCTGCCAATGAGTTGGTTGCTTATGTTTGCCTGAAAATTTTTGTTGTTGTTGTTACCTTAAAGTTGGGTTTTGGTTTGTTCACCTGCTAAAATAGGCCGCAATATGTTGTCCAGGAACCGCAAGGGCAGAGGCAGCCCCAGGAAACAGGCTTTTTGATGTCACATTTTGTAATAGCTAATAGGATGCACTACATCCCAGGGGCCTTCTTGCTCTGGGCCACATGCAGGTATCACACTTCAAATCTTGACTCCACTGAGTCCCAGTCAGTCACACCCCAGTGACACGTGCACACCTACGTTGCTAGCAGCGTGGTCTGTAATAGCAAAATCAAGGCAACAATTCAAATGTCCATAAATTCAGGAATAAAGAATATGTGAGTTTTAAAAAATATAATGGAGTAGGACTCAGCCATAAAGAAGGCTAAATTTGAAGTAGTTCTAGGAAAATGGATGCAACTTGTGAGCTGATATTCTGTCATTAATAGTATTCTTTACAGACCTGGAAGATACCTCAGGAACAACCTGTTCAGCTCCACACTGCACAGATAACAGTTGTCACAAGCAAAGCAACATCCTGTCCATGTTCTTTACTCTCCACCAAGTACAGACCGAACCAGATTTATAAATAAGAGAAAGTAAGACTACATTATGAATCTCTTATTCAAGTATGAATATGAATGAACAGATGGCTCACTGACTTCCTTGAGGCCACCCCAAGGTCTGGGCAGAAAGACACAGGCACCTTGAATTAGTATTTACTTAAGAGGCTGCAGCACATTCACTCACAATGTACAGCAACTGCGGCAGCGCCCAGTCCGCCTTGGTCATGCAGTGGAGCCTGAGACTGTGTAGCCAGGCCCTGTGCAGCAATGCAGTGTCCAAGTCAGGCTGGCTTCTTGTCTCTGTTTTCATCTGAGACTTTGGCCTTTGTAAATCAGTGGGTGGAAAAAAATCAGGTTTCAAGTGTGATTTGGTCCTCTGACCACTTCTGTGTAATTCTCTCACCTTTTCTTTGGCTTCCTCATTGCAAGAGAATAACAAGAGCTGCTGGAGGCTGAAGATTCCGCACTTCACCATTCTGAGCAAGAGATGCTATGTCTCATGCTGTTTGTTCTTACCCTGAGCAGAATCATGAGATTCAATCTTCTTGGATCAAATTCTAATACAGGTCCTTCCTTAAGCCAGTCATTATTAATAGGATAATGGGCCACCTCTCGTCCCTGTATTCTGCGCCTGGGCCTGCGTACTCTCTCTCTCTCTCTCTCTCTCTCTCTCTCTCTCTCTCTCTCTCTCTCTCAACAGAAATTTTTCCAAATAGGAATAAATAAGGTTAGAGTTATGAGGAAGCAATATGAACTAAGTAAGTTCTGGTGGTGACTTGAATGAAGTATGGGCATAATAGTTACTCTCTTTGATTTCAGCTGGGTATCCTTCCATCTACCTGGACACTTCCCCATCCACCCAACTATTCATCCATCCATATGCCTGTCCACCATGCATCCATGAATGCTCCATCTGATCCTATCCACCCTCCATTTAACAGTTCCTGGGCTCTCACAGTGATGTGACTCCTGTATCTCTTGAGTGAGGAGAGGAATAAGAATCAATAAACAAGGGAATAATAAAGCTAATGAAAAGAAGACTCTAAAGAAGGAAATGCTTTAGATACTAAGGAAAAATTATTTTTTGCTGTTTATTTTTCTATTATGGTTGGAAAACTACATGAAGCCAAAACATACCATAATCTCAAGGACTTACTTTTGAAGCAAGCATAATTACATATGTCTTTCATAAATCAGCTTACTGGATAAATATGCTCTCACTGAGTCTCAAAAGCATGCCTTTATATTTTCAAGGTACAGTAAAGCTTGTTATTAAATGTATCCCCAAAATTATTTGTGTCTGACTAAATACTTATTAAAAGGGTATAGTCAGAAAACTCCCCCTCTTAAAGGGAAAATAGTAAATATTTTGGGTTTTGTGAGTCATAGTGTCTCTGATACAACTGAAGCTATAGCAGAAAAGAAACCACAGACAGTATTCATAAGTAAATGTGGCCATGCTCCAATAAAACCATTTAAAGA
Source organism: Octomys mimax (assembly GCA_002564305.1). Classification (NCBI taxonomy): domain Eukaryota; kingdom Metazoa; phylum Chordata; class Mammalia; order Rodentia; family Octodontidae; genus Octomys; species Octomys mimax. The sequence goes on along the minus strand of NDGM011183713.1, from coordinate 7,368 downwards.
AACAATGTGTAGGCTTCTGCTCCAGGGTCATAACTAGTTAGTTTTCAGAAGTGAGTAGTACCAGAACAGAACTACAAGTCATTTACCCTAATCAATATAGATGCAAAAATCATCAATAAAATACCAGCAAACAAAATGCAACAAATCATCAAGAAGATTATACAATATGATCAATAGTGATTAAATGCAGAAATACAAGGATGGTTTAATGTATGCAAAACCATGAATGTAATACACTACATCAATAGAGCCAAAGAGAAAAATCACATGGTCATCTCAATAGATTCAGTAAAAGTTTTTAACAAAGTCCAACACTTATTCATGACAAAAATGCTACAGAAAATCAGAATAGATGGTCTTTATCTCAACTTGACCAAAAAAAAATTTCTATGACAAAGTAACAACCCACATTTTTCTTATTAGACAAATATTGAAAGTCTGCACTGTAAAGTCAGGAACAAGACAAGGATGCCCACTGTCACAATTCCTATTCAATATAGTTCTGAAACATTAGCCAGAGCAATTAGACAAGATAAATAAATACAAGTAACAATGATTGGAAGAGAAGTAAAATTATCATTTTTTACAGATCACATGATACTGTACATAGAAGACCACAAAAACTCCATTAAGAGAATTGTAGATATAATAACCAAATTCAGTAACACAGCATGATACAAAATCAACACTCAAAAACAATAGCACTTCTATATATAAATAACAAACGTACCAAGAGAGAAATTATGAAAATCACACGTTTCACAATAACACCACCAAAGATGAAATACTTACAAATCGATCTCCCCAAGTGACTAAAAGATTTATACAGTGAAAATTTTAGTACTCTGAAAAAAGAGACCAAAGAGGATTTCAGCAAATGAAAAGATATTCCTCTAACTTGGATAAGGAAGAACCAACATTGTGAAAATAGCCATACCCCCAAAATTGTTATACAGATTTAATGCAATCCCAATTATAATACCATTCATATACCTCACAGATCTAGAAAAAAAAAAGTACCTAAAATTCATCTGGAACCAGAAAAGATGTAGAATAAAAAAATCAGTCTCGGGTAATAAGGGAAAGGCAGAAGGCATCACAATCCCTGACTTGAAATTATACTACAAAGCTACTGTGATAAAATCAGCATGGTACTGGCAAAAGCAAAACAAAACAAAACCAGACCTAAGGATCAATGGGACAGACTAGAAGATGAAGACACAACTGCAAGGACACTGAGCCACCTTACATTTTATAAAAGGGGCCAAACATGTTTATTGGAAGAAAAATTGCCTCTTTAATAAATGGTGCTGGAGGTCCATGGAGATAGCTCTGTGGTCCAAGCCCATACCTAGGCAAAATAAAGGACCCATATTTGATCCCCAATACCACATCCTTGCTGGCTCTGTCCCAGGTGCACTGAGGAGGCCACTAAGATTTACAGTGATGGTGCTTGCCTGCAATCCCAGCACTGGGGAGGCTGAAATAGGAGGATCACTATGAAACCAAGCTGCATAGTGAGACCCTGTACCAAATACAGAAAAATAAATAGTGTTGGAAACACTGGCTTTTCACATGCAGAAGGCTTTTAATAGCTTTGCTTATTATCATGTGCAAAACTATACTCAAAATGGATCAAAGATTTAAATATTAAAACAGAATCACTGAGTTTTCTGGAAGAGAAAGTATGTTGAAACCTTAAGGACATAAGGGTAGGTAAAAAAGCTCATGAACAAAAATCAAACTGCACAGAAAGTATTACAAAAAACAATTCACATCTTTTGGAAAAGTTTCTGCACATCAAAAAAAAAAATCACCAACAGAGTTAAAGGGAAACCCACGAAGTAGGAGACAATTATAGCAGTCTGTAAGTCAGACAAAGATCTGCTATCTAGAACACACAAAGAATTAAAAGACAATCAGACCACCAAAGTTTAAAGACCAAATCCAAAAATGGGCATTATTGGTGATTTGAGAAATGCAAATTAAGACAATGATAAAATTCAGCATTTACCCCAGAAAAAAATGGTTAACATCAAGAGATTAGCTAATATCAAATGCCTAGGGGGGTGCCTTCGGGGATAGAGGAACCCTTCTCCACTTTTGGTGGGAGTGCAGGCTGCTACAGGCATTATGAAACTCAGTCTGGAGGTTTCTTAAAAAGTGAGGTTTAGAAGTCCTATTCAAACCAGCTATTCTCCTCCTACGTGGTTTTACAACAGAATTCCAATCATCATACCACAGTGACATATATGTATCCATGTGTATAGCAGTGTAAGTTGTCATAGCTAAATCTTGGAAACAACCTAAATGCCATCCACTGAGGAATGGATAAATAAGATATGGTATCTTTACACAAGGGACTATTATTCAGGTATAAAAAAGATAAATGTGAAGCTTTTGTAGATAAATGGATGCAGCTAAAGACTATGTTGGTAAGTAAAACAAATGAGACCCACACGTGCGAACATCGTATTAACTTGCTATAGTGAGGACCTGAAAGAGTAATGAAAGTCTATAAGGTACAACAGATACGGTGAAAGGGAAAGACATTGTTTAATGGGAAGGAAAACATGGGGTGAGGAAAAGGACAAATGCAAGAAGGGAAAACATATATTTAGGTATATATGCAGGATAGTTTGGATAATTGTACTGTCTATTTCTGCTGGCCTTTTGAAAGGAGAAGTTAATGCTTAAATTCTTTTTCTCTGATTTTTTCCTTCATCTTCTGAACATCTTATAACTTCTCTGTTATTATTTTGTTTTATTTTCTTTAAGTGAATGTTACACATTTATACCTGGTCGTTTGAACAGCTGGTATGAAAATAGCATCACGTGACACAGTAGACATTGCTGAATTGTTATTAATTTGTTTAATGAAATCTTATGTCATTTATAATTCTGTTTTGTTTTGTTTTATGTAGTATTTTCTATTCTTTAAAAAAATCTTGCCTTCGTTTGTTTGTGTGTGCATTTTCAACAATGACTGCTGAGTGTAACACACTATGGCCAGGCAGTAAATGCCAACTGGAAGGTTGCTTGACAAGTTCATGCAAACTAATTCTAACTGAATCAGTGTGATGCGTTGTTCAATTGACATTAGATAAAATACACAATATGGCAACATAGATGAACGCAACTAGGTTGGTTTATGAAGAACAATATATACAATAAAACTTCCCTTTTAAAAATTAGCAAGGTAATGGTACTTTAAAACAAAATTAATGCTTAGAGGAGACAGACAGAAGCAAGATTTTGGAGTGGGTCTCGAGATCAAACACTACTTTCTAACTTGGAATCTGCTAATTACTTTTTCATTGTTGTTGTTTGTTTGTTTTTGTGGTACCAGGAGTTGAACTCAGGACCTCCTGCTTGCCAGGCAGGAGCTCAGGCCTCTGAGCTATCTCCCTGGCCTACTGGTTCTGATTATACAGAGTAAACATGACTCATAGAGAGCCCATGGGGTCAGTTGATGCCTTCCCTGTGGAGGGCTATCATAGTCAGGGTGACTGGCTTCATACAAAGATTTAATAAGCTTGAGAAACAAAGACGTTAAAGCTACAGTTATAGACAAAAAGGTGGTGAGTGCATGACTCTGTGACTGTCCATCATCTCCACAATAATCTGCTGTTGCTCAGAGAGTAACGGCAATAATGGTCATCAATATGTGGCAATTGCCAATAAATATTCCTTAAATTTTCTTTATAAACAGTAAGACACATTTTGGATGTAAACCAATGCTTTTATGTAATTTTTACTGCTGGATCCCATTCTCATAATAAAATAAATCACAGTCCGGAACTTTCTCAAGTGAAAATAACTTCAGTTTTTATAACAGCAATAGAGTCATTTGAAACAGTCCCGTGACTTAAAGATTAAAGACAAGTACTTTTCAGTGTATGTACGTCTGTTGGAATAGGGCCCTGGTCAGACCTGTGTGCAATATAATAGAATCAAGTGACCAGATGTTTTCAGGACATTCTGTAGCTTCAAGGAAAAAGCTTTCAAATCTTTTAAAATTGCTGTGCACTAAGGCACTTCAGGGCCCACTTCCCTTTCAGATTCAATCATTACAAAAATGGCAAGCTTTGCAATCATTGCAAGTGGGCCCAGTGTGTAGAAGTTAAGAGGGGGAATTAGTGTTTTAGAACACTTTATGCTGGCATGTGCCCCTAGGTCACTCAGCTAATCTACTGGTAATGATTCTAAACGCTAAAGGTCTATGGTAGGAGCCAGGAATTGGGTGATATTTCTTCTCAGGATAAGAGTGCGATGGAAATGGCATTTGTGGGGGCAAAAAAAAAGATAGAAACCAGATGTGATAAAATGCCAACATATCTCCTCACTCTCCTTATCCTCCTATCAGTATAGACAACTCACGAGTGTTCCTTTGAAGAAAGTCTGCCCAGGGTAGAGGCCGTTGCATGTTAATGCTTTGCCTTACCTGCTCCTATGGAGATTGACTCTTGTTAGACTTGTGGATAGGAACTTTCCTTGGAGAATGAAACAACCACACGAGTGGGGCAATAGTAGCTCCCTCCATGGCTGCAGTAGATCTGCTGGTCCACTCTCTAGAGAGTCATGCTCTGCTCTGATGACGTTCAGCCTGGACAGAGTGTGGCATAGCTGTAGCACCTGGGCCAGGAGATGCTGTCTGCTGTCCAGGCTCCACAAATCTGTAGTTTGCTCCAGTGCAGAAATAAAAATACAGAAGCTTCTTTACAGGGGGATATTCCAGGACCTGCAATGGATGTCTGAAATTATGAAGAGTACTAAATCTTATTCAAGCCTACACTGAACACACAGTCTGACCATGATTTTTCTAACTGAAGCATGACAGTGAAATGAGCATCAATTTCTTTTTCCTTCTTCACAATTTCATGGATAGGAGATTTATTCTGACTTTAGCTCTCAGCAACTTTGGTGTGTGATTCTTTTATCTTTAACTTGAAAACTTCCATCTTTTCACTTCAAGGGAAACTTCGTAGCTTGTATTTGGCATCTCTGGATTTTATGCTTTCTTCCCTCTGTATTTTTGTACCAATATGAATCAAAACAAGGCCTGCTTGAACGTAGGTACAGAGGAACCCAGACGATGAATCTGATGAGAAAGAGAGCCATGAAGGGAGCAATGGGCTGTGGTGTACATAGATGGAAATGCTGGGCCAGGGGATGACTCAGCTCCCCTGAGTGAGGCAGAGTGACAGAGGGGTTTCTCCACACTATTCCCAGTAGGCTGCAAATTAAAATTTGTGAATTGTTAATATGTATATACAAGATAGGATAGACATACAGCTACTTTCTCTTAGTTCATTGGGAAGAAAGGCTTGTGATACTACTGTTTATACAAAGATATCATGTCTGCATTTTGTCCTCTGAATAACTACTATGAAGACAATATGCAATGTATTATTTATTGTAACTACCCTACTAACCTGTTTTGAAACTATTTCATTTTTTCTCATTAAAATGAATATATAATAAATAAGATAAAATTTTTGAATTGTATATCTGGATTTTTTTTGAACTTTCTATTTACAGCACACCACTGACCATGGAAAATATGAAATAATAAAAGTAAAGCCGTGGGTAAAGGAAAAACACTGTAATATCACTTTTATGCTTGTATGACATTAAACATGCTAGGAGTGCTGACCTTCCACATCTCTGTTCTTATTTTCTCTTTTATTTTGTTCAGAACCTGATTTTGTTCAGGGTGAATATGCATCCTGCGATACTGAAAGTATTTGATATCCTGCACATGGAGATGTCCAGAGGAGATACTTATTTCCAATGAAATGTGAAATGAAATCTACAGTATGTGCCCCAAGCTCTGCACAGCATTCGTTCCCAAAGCGCAGTCCTTGCATTAATAGCCAATGTACCTGTTAGAAATGCAAAGCCTTCATCCAGCCCTACTAAACCAGAAATTGAGGTGAGGTGCAGCCTTCTTTCTGCTAGCACATGCACATAATTTCGACACGTGAAGAAATTTGAGAAGTAGTCTCTTAGTCCTAGACTAGCCATCCCTGAACTTGGCATAAATGTACATGTCTGATGCTGATAGATGTCTTGATGCATGAATCGCTCTATTCGTGTATCTGTCAGAAGCCTCACTGTAAAAGTTAGTAAGCCGGAGAGCAATGCCAAGAATCTTGCATGTTGCCATCTATCCACTTCTCCATGCCTGGCTTTTCTAGAAACAGGAATGTAGATTAGATCCCAAAGGTCCTAAAGGCTTTTCAGACATGGTTGCAATGGTGATAGTTTGGGACAATCAAAGATATGTTGCTAGACACTCACTGCAAGCTCCTCCCACAGGACGGGCTGCGTCTGTCACATCTGTTAACGTGACCCCAAGCCAGCATCCTCAGGAGAGCCACTGGAGGCTCTCAGCCTAGACCAGCAACGGCTTTGCCTCAGCATGAGGTATGCTAAGTCAGCAGACTCTGTAGTTTAGACCGGGGCACTGTGGTTTATGGCTATCCAAGTTTACTTGTTTATTGGCCTCTTGGCTTTTCTAAATTGTTGGCAGAGCCAGCTGTAACAGGCACAGATTATGGGAGCGAGAATATGAGCAGTGCTTCAAAACTGGGTTGCGGTGAATGTGCAGGAATGGGCGGGGCGGCCACATGTGGTAAAATGCATGCTAGCTGCTCCTGGGGTGGTTCTGCTCCACAGTGGGGCTGGGGTGTGTACAACATAGAGAATTCAGCTTGTAAATATAGTCCCTGTAGCTACCAATAGCTGAACTGAAAAGCAGGGTAAGTGGTGGCAATTTGATAAAACTGACCTAATGTGATGGGCTCCTATCTGGCTCAGCTGAAGGGAACTATGCTAAGTCAATGTTTTATTAGCCAACCTTTTCTCACATTTGAAGGAACTATATATGGCTTTGGATGGGAAAACAAAACTTTCAGTATTTTCAGTGGCGATGTGTAGTAGTTTTAAAAACATTACTCATAAACAAGGAAAAGTGGCAACCTAATACTGAGATTATCAGAAATTTAATAATCGTTGGCAAATAAAAAGCATCCTTCCTTCAGTCACCAGGCTATAAGTTTATTGACACATATGCAAGTCTGGGTCCTTACAACTGCAGATGCCAAGAATTTTATGAAGAGAAATGCCTGCAGGTAGAAACCAATGAATTTAGTTTCTGTGTGTGTGTGCGTGTGCGTGCGTACGTGCGCACATGTGCCTATGTTTCCAAAAGACATTTAGTAAACTACAGTGTTGTTCCTATGAAAACATTGTAAATAGGTAAAGATACAAAATCTATTCATAAAATGACTAGTGTATGAAAAGAGAGTTTGGAGTTTTGGGTTGGAAAGATGACTAAAGATCAAATAAACAGTAGATTTTGTA
>NDGM011183709.1:0-13151 GCA_002564305.1 Octomys mimax | reverse complement strand
GCCTCTGCCACCTGTGCTGTGGGCCACACGTGCCCTGCGCTCACCTTGGGCATCTGCAAGGCGTTGATCCGAGAGGATCTTATGCTACTGTCACTGGAAAGAGTTCAAGTTTTAGTATTTTCATATGCTGGGTAAAATAAATACTTTGTTTTAAGAATATTGACAATTTTTTGTGCATGTTTTAATACATAATGCCATTAGGCTGTTGGTTTTAAATTTTTACTATTTATGATATATAGGAATTTTGTATTTAATTGAATGGTACGTTTGAGATTTTAAAAATTCTATTTAAGATTTCATTCTTATTCAAGTACCCAGAAGGCATCGCCCAGATTTTCTTCTAGTTTTTTCTTATAATTATAGTTTTAAATTTAACTTTTAATCCATTCTGAATTTACTTCAATATAAGTTACTAAGCTCTCAGTTAAGCCTTTTTTTTTTTTCCCAAAGAGCAGGCAATTTTCTTCACACAACATAATGAAGCTGATTCTATTTTAAAGAAAAGCCAGTCTTTCTAACACAGAAAATTAATTTCAAACTTGCTGAAATTTAGAATGAAATCATATAATAATCGAAGTTTGGGGAGAAAAACTGGAGTAAGAAAATGAAAACAAGGGCCAGCCAGGTAGCACAGCGGATTAAAGCCCCTGCTTAAGCAGATGCAGGGAACGGGGTTAGATCCCCAGTGTGCCATACTGGCGCCATCCCCGGGGCATGCTGAGACAGCGATTGAGACTGGGCGTGCTGGTGCACGCTTGTAATCCCAGCGCTTGGGAAGCTGAAAACAGGAGGATCACTATGCATCTGATCTGTGTGGTGAGACCCTGAAGACCTGTACTAAATATGTTAAAAAAAAAAAAATTGAAAACTTTAGTATGTGAGCAGCGGTACATCGAACTCTGGTCCCAGGCCAGTTGTTCCCATGTGCCCGTGTGTGCCTAACAGCACCCACAAACCTGTCTGTCTGTCTGTCTTATAACCACGTACAAAAGACTGATAGCGGAAGTAGAAATGGAAGTCATCATCAAGTACTCTGCTCTAATCCTAAGCGTAGCGCCAGTGCTGTAGGATTGCTCGCTGCTGTGGTGCTATCAGCGGGAGCTGTGCTTACGTGGTGATGGGTGCTACACGGGAGGGAGGCAGTGCCCTGGGCAGCCCAAGGGGCACGCGCTGGCCCGGACGTCGCGGAAGTCTTTCTTGGGGAAGTAAGGACTGAGCTGAGATGTGCACAGGTGGAGACTTCCTCTGTGATCTGAGAACAGAGGGACGCGGGCGTTGAGGAGGAAGTCAGGATCCTCCCCCTGACTTCCTGCCGGGGGAAAGGATCCAAGCAGGAAGCGCAGGGCCCTGTGAGGGCCTCAAGGGCAACCTGGCTATACATTGCAGATTGGGGTGGAGGTGTGGGCAGGGCCGGCCATGCAGGCTGGAGATTACTAGGCACAGAGTTTTATCCTAAGAGCAAAGGGGAAGCATGGAAATATTTCAAGCAAGAGAGTGATCTGATCAGATTCGCATTTCAAGAGCAGGCTGGCGGGTGTGTGGAAGTATATTAGAGGAAGGCAGGACAGGTACAAAGAGGTTAGTGCACTGATCCAAGTGAAGGAGGATGGGAACTTGGTCATCTCTGGGGGGGTGTAAATGGATAGAGAATGGACAGATGGATGGACAGATGGGTGGACGGACAGACGGATGGATAGATGGATGGATGGGTGACCTGAGTTGAACAGACAAGACTCAAACTAAAGCTTTTTAATTTTAGTTCTCACTGTCCGTTTAAATTTGTTCCAGTGGTGTGTTCTTTTTCTGAAAATTTTATTCAGTTTATCGGTACAGTTGAGGTGTATACAATGATCACATTCATCATAGGGAATTTGTATCATGTTATACTTTGATTTGCCTTTTTCCCTCCCCTTCCTCTCCCCTCCGTTCAGGCCCTCCTCTCCTCCTTATTTGAACTTGATGAAAACCTGAGCACACCTGGGTTTTTCAGGCTAGTCCTGGCTCACACATGGCACCTCCGCCTAGCAGTGCTGTACCTGTGAAATGTACCTGGTGTGCCCACCCCCAGCAGGGCCTGGAACAGGCAGGACTAGGGGAGCCCGAGGCTGGGTCTCTTCATCCACTTTGTGGACCTCTCTAGCTCCTTCTGAGCTGGATCCTCAGGGCCTAACAAGTGTTTCCTCCCCTAGGGGGGCCTCTGCTGCCTTGGAGTTTCTTGCAGGACAAAGGTAAATGCACGTCCTTCCCAGCTGAGGGCTTATCCCTTCTCAGCCCTTAGGAACCTGGGGCTGGGGGAGAACCTTTTCCACCGAGGTCTGTTCCTGCCTCCTGGTGGTGGCCTTCAGTGGGAGCTGAGGTGCCCCGGTGGGTCTCCATGAGCACACACTCCTGCTCTGACCCAGGCAGGACCCCAGGGATTATTGTCCAGTGACTCTGATCACTGGCAAGCCAAGCAGCCCCCCACCCCGGCTTCCTTTTCCTCATGGAAGACCAGCTTGCTTCTCACACACAAGGTTTCCTGGGGAGCTGGGCACCAGGTGTTCCCAGGTGCAGGGGACCCGTCAAGCTCCAGTGGGGTTGCCACTGAGCCTTGTGGTGGAGGCCAGGGCAGGTGCCGTGGTCTGTGAACTTACTGCCTCTGCAGAAGGCAGAAAGTCGCATCCCCAAGGGCTGTCTTCTCAGGAAGCTGACTTAGGGGCAGGTTATTCAGAAGGCGGAGGATTGCAGGCAGGGGTGCTTTTCACAGGCAGAGCTTCCTGGCCAAGCCACGCACTGGCGGTTTGCTGCATGCACGTGGACCAGTTAGAGGGGCAACCACTCCGATGCCCTTTGCTGACCACCAAACTCACAGCCCTGAAGGAAAATAAACTTTACCTATTAGTGTGGAGGATACGGGTAAGGTGGGGCTAGAAGAGGAGGCTGCGCGGCATCTGGTGTGAGTGTTGGCCTGCGGAGCCACAGCCTCCCCTCCGGAAGCAGTGAGGACTGGGCATCCTTTACCTGTTACCTTTTAGACCTAGAACGGTGGTGGTGACACCATGGTACACATGCCGCAGGGATGATTGTATCATGAAAGATTCGCCGTCATTGACTAGAATGTTTCCCAGAGCCTTGTGTGCGCCGAGGTAGGGCTTTCGAAAGATGATTATATCTTAGGGTACAATACTCATTCGCTGCTGGGTCCATCCCTGCTTGTGCTGCTCGGAGGCGGGGTCTGGTAGGAAGCCGAGGCTGCTGGGGGTGTGAGCCCTCGGGGGTCTCTGCTGCTCTCTCAGCATCCTGGTCACCGGGGCGTGAGCAGCTTTCTCCCACCAGCCCCTTCCACCGTGCCCTTCCCACCTGGAAGCCAGTTGACCGTGGACTGAATCCCCTGCCCCCTGCCCCGGGGGCCAAAACACACCTCTCCTCCTGTACATTGTACATAGGAGGCGTCTTGTCCCAGCAATGAGACAGTGATGAAGACAATCCCTGCCTGCTCTTTCTCCGCACCTTTCAGTGCCCTGGATGTAGATGAAGAGTCTAAGTTTGTCCGCCCAGTTCTCACCTGACGCAGCTCTTGGCAATCTCTCTTTACTGGCGGAAGAGTATTGCTGTTCTGTGCTGCGGGGCAGCTGTCTCGCGCCCACTTCTGCATCCCTTAGCTGTAACCCAGCGATCTCACCCCAGACTGTTTCCTGCCGTCCTGTCGTGGATGGGCACTGGTGCTCGTGTGTGGTGACACACGCAGGAGGTCGGGCGGGCGACCCAACACTTGCTGCAGATGAGCTTTTGGTCCCTTGGCCCTGACTCTTGTAAGAACTTTCCAGGGGATGTGACCACTCGCTCTCCTTTGCAGGTGAGAACAGAGGTGCGGAAGAGGAGGAAGCTTGTCTGAGTCACATCAGTGGGAAGGGAGAGCAGGGATTTGCACCCTGGCTTTCCTGAACCCCAAACTGATGCTGAACCTCAAGTTGTTCCTGGTGGCATCTTGTTAACACCCGACTGACTGGGCCCTGAGTCATGGGACCATATTCCCCTTGGAAATTTGTGTTTTAGCAATTGCTGTACAAAAACATAACCTGGAGGTGTACACCAACACAGACCTCCTTTATTAACACTTGGCCACGAGAATCCCATCCTCAGACTCTTGGGATAGAATCCTGGCGCCAGCAGGTCCCTGGGGCTGCGGGCAGGTCTGTTTCTTGCCTTTCCTGGCTGCTGTGGGCCGCCTGCTCTCCCTGGCTCACAGCCCCTTCCAGCATCTTCAGAGCTGCCGGGTCCCATCTTTCGCCGGCTGCTGCTTTTGGGTGGCCCACCCTGATAAGCAGGATGCTCTTTCATTTCAAGGTGCATGTGTACGCTCATCAACCAAGTCCCCACTGCTGGGTAAGGTAAGGTACCCGCAGATCCCCAAGGATCGGGACCGGGACCCCTTGAGGGCCGTTTTCCTGCGGATCACAATAGCTGAACTCTTCATGTAGTGAAAGTGAAAAGAACTACTCTGTGGACATTCGGACTTGCACCAAACCCCTTGTTTTTCCCTTCGGTCTGTGCTACCACTAGCACAATGCAGACATGGGGATGGGTAATCGGTTTGATTCTTCATTTCTTTTAAAAAATCAATTTGTAGCACCATTCGACTAAATGATCTCGTTTCCCTTAGGTTTCAGACTTCATATAGATTCATTGCTGCCATTTTCAATTCAGTATTAAGCATCTAATTCATGTGGTGTTATAGAAAAATGTTTACAGTAATATTTTTGTGTCCTTTTAATACAGATTTGGATTTAAAACCACCACTAGAATCAATTGGAAGCAATTTTTAACGTCATTTTATGAGCTTCAAGGATCAGCAATGGGTAATACTGTTTCCCCAGTAAAGAGAGATTGGTGAGTATAAAACCACCTAAATGTCAGTTGTACAAATCACAATATGGAAAAGGTTCAAGAACACCTGAGTTACTTTTTCTTCATTTATTGAGGGAGCTATTAAACTCCATTGAATAATGGTCAGCTTTACATCATGATTTACAACCCATAAATATTTTTCATATTTAAATTTGCCTTGAAACCTAAGTTTGATATAGTTATTGTTCCATTCTCTAGTGATGAAAACAATACTATCAGAGCTCTTAACTGGGTCATTTGCCTGGTGAGGGGACTGGAGGTCCCCTTAAACCCATACTTGCTGCTCAGGTCACCCCTCTTTTCTGAGGGTGTTTGGGGAGATCATGTTGTAACCTGCACTCACCACAGGTTACCCAAAAAGGAGCAGCGATGTGACCCAGTGTTGGCAGTCACTGTGGTGGGACCCGGGGGCTCTGGAGCTGGGCCATCACTTCCCTTACTTGCAATGACAGTTTCCTGGAAGTTGTGATGGGGTCCCAAGAAAAATTTTAAAGGCACTTAATAATCCGGCATCTCAGAATTAAGACTTTTGCTGTAAGAAATCTTTTATTTATATTGATGTGTGTACTTTATGGATTGTCCTAATGGATATTAATGAACAACAGGCTTGGGCTTGGGCTCAGTGATCTAAGCACCTACCTGGCAGGCACAAGGACCCAGATTTGATCCTCGGTGCTGCTTGCTGTGCCAGCCTGGAATCCCAGGCATGGTGGCACATGCCTGTAATCTTAGTGCCGGGGAGGCTGAGGCAGGAGAATCAGTACTAGTCTGAGCTGTGTAGCAAGACCCTGTACCAAATAAATAAATAAATTTTTAAAAAGAATAGCAGGCCTTATAATCTAAGCATGTGCACTAGAGGCGCTGCACTCCTTCGTAAGGTAAGGTGTATGCCAGAGTTACTTCCCATATTTAGTGACTTCCCCGTCCAAGTGCCCTCCCTCCTTGCTCAGAGTTACTGTTCTAGAGACAGTCACTCAGCTGCTTTCTGATTTTCTGGTCGAATTTCACTTTGACAGAATCAAAATTGAAGTTTTACATATCGTGAAGCAGTGACTTAGCAGTCAGTCTTGCCCCTCAGCTGACAGCTGGCAGTGTCACAGGCCAGGCCAGACCATCACAGTCGGGGGTGGAGACACCTGCTCTAGCCAGTGGGTCGAGGTCAGGGCCCTTGCACAGTGTCCTACTGAGTGTCCCATGACAGAGAACTGCTGGCCCCCACGTTGTCTTGTCCAGAAGACCAGTTCATGCCAGTGCAGGTGATCTTTAGAAAAACTAGGTTCTATGAGGAACTCAGTGCGTTTCTGAAAAGCGGCCGAAAATGTGTGTCATGTATTTCACACAACTGGAAAAAGCTGAGGTGGCTGTTGAGATAAAGCTAAACTCCTAAGCAAACATGGGTGCAGTCCTGTGGGTAAACATCTACCCTCCCTCATCACCTCATGGGGGAAGCCAAAGGGTCTGGCTGGAAAGGGAGGGCAGCCAATGCATCAGTCTGTACCGGAGTTGGTTTTGAGCTCCAGGTTGGGTGCGCTTGGCTCCAAGAGTACACGTGTGGATTGTGCAGCCTGGGCTGGGCCGGACTCCCAGGGGGCGGGTGGCACAGCTCATTGACACCCGTGAGGACTGCACCCTGTTGGATGCCCTAGCCCACAGGCGATGAAAAGAACAGGCTGTGTATGCTGTTGGGAGGGCGCTGCTCACAGAGCCAGTACCATCCTTATGCTTGGGTGGCGCATGCGATTTGTGTAAAGAAAAGCTAGATTTCTAGAGCATGATCTTATTCTTGTGTTTCTCCTAATTCTTTTGTAGCATCAACACTTGCACCCAGTCTCAGAAGGAAAATGTTATCACAAAGTTACTCAGACACACTGAGTATGGCTCCGCGGCTCTGAAGAAAGCACTGCTGATGGCCAGTGCCGCCGTAAGCTTCTGGGCCCTTCTCTGTTGGGAAACTTTTGGTATCTAAGAAAGCTGACATTCAGAGTGTGGCCAGCAAAATCTTCACATTTTCTGAGCTCCTGTTGTAGGCCGTGAGCTGTTCTGGGTGTTCAGGGTGGCCAGGCCTGACCGCTAAGGTTGCATCTAGCCGAGAGGGGGAGAGCGAGCGAGAGAAAATCAGTTGCAGGACAGTAAGATAGATGCTGTAGCGATGACAGGGAAGAGCGGCATGGCGAGGCCACACTGGCTGTTAATTAGCAAATAACCCAGGCTCGCTGAGCCCCCGCTGCCCTCACAGAGAGCGTTTCAGTTCCTCACCGACTTGTTGTCCCCACGGGAACATTTGCTGACTTCCAAAACAGCCTAGCCAGTATCTTCGTGGTACAGGCCGGGGTTCGGGGGGGCACAAAGCCGGGAATCTGCAACTTGTTTCTCTTGCTTTAAACACTGGTTTGCTCTTGTGTTTACTTTAGAAACGAAGCAAGCTAATTCTTGATGCGTAGAGGTGTCCTCCAAGTTTCTTTGCTGAGCTTGTTTGGCAACTCAATCTCTAGTGAATAGTGAGGAGTAGAAATTTCTTGTCCTTAGTCTCACGTAGGACCTTGGAGAGAAGGTGTCCTTCGCCAGAGGAACCACTGAGCCTCCAAGTCAGCTTTCCAGGTTGCTGACCGAGCGGAAGTCTGTGAGCCCCAGGGGACAGCCCGCTGCCAGCCGGTGGCCTAAAGGCTCGGGTGTGCCCTGCCTGCTGGGGACCCGGCTTCTGCTTCCGTCAGGGTGGGCGGCTGCTACATGGTTTTCCAAGCACTGTGCATTCAGACGCTGCGGGCTGCCATGTTCCTGGGGAGTCGTGCCCACTGTAATCCCATGCGGGACCTGTTCCAGACGCCTTAAATTCCAGGTAGTGCAGAGCCCTTATAGTCATGGGTCACTTAATGACAGTCACATGTTCAGAAAAATGCGTCACTGGGCAACATGCTGGAGAGTGCTTGTGTCCCTGTGCTCCTCTGGAGGCGCAGCCCGAGGCACACTTAGGCCACGTGCTGTCATTAATCCTGGTGTGTATAATCTGTCATTGACCAAAATGTCATGATGTGGCAAACGACTATAGGTGCTGGCTTTTCCCTACACCCCCCTACGGTGAAGGGTAATTTATAAATTAGACACAGTAAAAGATCACAATAACTAATAGTAAAACAGAATAATTCTAAAATGAAACTAATGAAATTGATGTGTGTGTGGTCCCCCTGCCCCCCAGAATTTTATCCCCCTGTGTCACACTGGCTACAGTGGATTGAGGGTGACAGACCACACAGCGAGCGGGTGGGTAGAAAGAGGGACAGTCCAGAGGCTGGCTTGACTCCCCCGTATCCTCCCTGTCTCTAACAGTACACACCCACCTGCCCGCTCGGCACCTCTGTCAAGTGGGTGTTATTATCTTCATTGGATATAGGAGGGGAAGGGGGCAGGGGCTGAATGTTTAGCCTGAGCCCCGCCAGGGGACCTCGGGTTCTGGCCAGGCACCAGGCTCCACACAGGCCAACCCGGTGCAAGGCGGAGCTGCCAGGGGTGTTGGATGAGGCGCTGGGATAGGGAGAAGTGAAAGCTGTAGGGAGTTTCCCAACCCTGGTTCCATTAATAAATGGAGGCAGCAATTTAATTAAAAATAGTGTAATTTTCATTTCTGCTAATGGAGGACTATAATAATGCTAAACTCTCCAAGTTCTGGGCTGTGTAAAAGGCACTGCTATACCATTCAACTGGAGTCCAACACATGCACACACGCACACGCACACACACACATGCACACACGCACACGCATACACACTCACACAATGTAGGTTAAGAACTGAGCACATGATCCGCACAGGGCCTTGCCCTGGACACTTGAGCTGTGCACGTTGATGGACGATGCAGAGTCTCTGCCAGCCGTGGGCTCACTCTCTGTAGCATGCAGAGTGACAGTGACCACCAAGTGCCCTGAAGCTGCAGTGTGTGGGCTCTGGTGCCACTCCCCACTGCCACTCTCATCTGCCACATTTTTGGCCATTTGCAGGTCCTGGGAGAGGACTAGATAAGAAGGGATGAAAGGTGGGGGGGGGGTTGCCTGGCTGGAGGGTGCAGCCCCAGGAAGCAGGCACCCCACCTGCATGGGAGAGGAATGCTAGGTGGACAGGAGGCCGCTTCAGCCCGACCCCAAGTCAGGGATCCATTTGCAGTTTGTGCCCGTCTCAGTACTGCCACTGTCTCCATACGTGGCCCTGTGGTCGTGGTCATGAACTCTAAATCTGGTGTGGCTGTTCACATCTCTCATTCTTGGCGTTATCACTTGCAGGTGACATGGTCTTATTCATAGGAAACCTTCCTCTCAAATGTTGAACTAATGCTACAGTTTTGAAGGTCGTCGGATACAAGGCCAACATGCAAGCACCAATAATATTTGTGTAAACTTTGCAATGAACAATTCAAAAAGGACTTAAAGTATCATTGCTAATAACATGTTGAAAATCAAATAATCTCTACATTGAAGATTACAAAGATTGTTTACAGAAATGATACCAATAGTTCACAAATTTTTAGAAAATATAAGAAAAGGGAACATGTCCCATTTTGTTTTTGGAAGCCAGTATTATTCCAGTACAAATTCAGACAGAGGCACCAAAAACAAAAGCCACAGCCAGGAAGATGGCTCAGGCTGGGGAGATAGCTCAGTAGAATAAGCGTCTGCCTGGCAAGTGCAGGGTCCTGAGTTCAATCCCCAGTACAAAAAACATCCCCTCCAAAAACCACAGACCAATATCCTTCATGACTGTAGATCTAAAAACTCTTATCAAAATATCAGTGAGCTAAACCCAGGGACATACAACAAAAATTAGGTGCTATAAACACATGAGATTTATCTCTGGATTGCATAGTTGGTTTAATGTCCCCAAATTAATACAATACATAAATGACTAGAATTAAGGATAAACTACATGACCATGTCGTAGATATGGAAAAAGTATTGGAAAAATACTCATACCTCAATACCCATTCATGATAATAACTCCGAACAAACTGGAAATAGAAATTTCTTAACCCGACAGAGAATATTTATGGCAAACCCAAACCTAAGAGCATGTACTGCTTCTTCCCTAAGGTTAGGGAAACACAAGAATGTCACTCTTGCTGTTCGGATTGAGCCATGTACTGGTGCTCTAGACAGCCCAGTTAGGAAACAAAAAAGGAAATCCAAGGCATCCAGTTCATAAAGGAAGAGGCAAAACCATCTTTGTTGAAGGACATGCCAGGCGTGGTGGCGCACGCCTGAAATCCCAGCACTCAGGAGGCTGAGGCAGGCGGATAGTTGTGAGTCTGAGACCAGGCTGGGCTGCAGAGTGAGTTCAAGGCCAGCCTGAACTGCATAGCGAGACCCTGCCTCAAAAAGACCAAAACAAATAAACAAAAATAAAGGGCATGATCTTATGCTGAGGACATTCTAAGAAAGCACCCCCTACACACACACATACACCTAGAACTAATACAGTTGCAGGATAGGAGGCCAATATACAAAAATAAAATAGATTTCTCTAAACGGGCAGTGAAACAATCAGAAGATGGACTTTGGAAAGCAATTCCACTCATAGCAACACCAAAAAAAAAAAAAAAAAGAAAGAAAGAAAGAAAGGAATAAAATGCTTAGGAATAAATTTAAAAGAAGTGCCAAATGAAATCTACAAGTTTTTAAAGAAATTAGAAGAGATGTAAGTATAAGTCATGCCATATCCATGGATTAGAACACTCAGCGTTCCCAAGATGGGAGTTCTTGCCAAGTCTATGTATTTAATGCAAATGCTATTAAAACCCCAAGTAGCTTTTTTTTTCCAAATGAAAAAAAAAGATCTTACAAATTCATATGAAAATGTGAAGACCACAGAATAGCCAAAATAACCTTAGAAGAAAGAATAAAGTTCAAGTACTTCAACGTTGATTCTGAATCTTGGGATAGCTGTAGTAATAAGGGTTGTATGCTGCTGACGTAGGGCTGACGAATAGATCAATGGAACAAAATCCAGAGTCTAGTAATTAAATCTTTACACTTATAGTCAGTTCGGTTTTGTCAAGTCGGATGGGGAAAGGATGATCTTTGTAAAAATGGTGCTGAGGAAATTGAATACTCACATGCAAAAAGATGCTCTTACTGTTGCCATGCCGCTGGCGGACCTCCGAGTGTGAGCTCACACGCTAGAGCTCTCAGAAGCAGAGTGTGTGCATGAGTCTTGATGATTTTGTATTGGGCAGGCATTTCTTAGATACAACATAAAAAGCATGAACCGTAAAAGAAAAAGTTAACATCTAGGACTTTATCAAAATTAAAAAAGTGTGCTTTGAAAGATACCATGAAGAAAGAGGAAATAAAAGTGAAAAGATAAGCAAATTGGGAGGAAGTAGGCTCAAATCACACCTTCAGGAAAGGGCTGATGTCCCAGAATTTATAAGAACTCTTGGAACTCACAAAGCGGCTTAATTTATTTTAGTATATTTAGTACAGGGTCTACAGGGTCTCACTACGTAGATCAGACCTGAAGTGATTCTCCTGTTTTCAGCCTCCCAAGCCCTGGGGTTACCGGTGCACACCACCACGCCCAGTCTCAATCGCTGTCTCAGCGCGCCCCAGGGGCAGGGCCTGGCACGGCACAGGGAGAAAAACGGCTTAATTTTAAAGTGAGCAAGAGATTTTAGGCCCCTACCCCCAAAATATAAACAAATGGAGCTGATAAGTACATGAAAAGATCGGCATCATTAATTATTAAAGAAACATTGATCTGATCAGCTATCGCTAAAAAGACCATAGTAGGAGGTGGCAAGGATGTGGGGACTCTGGAACTGTCCTGCGCTGCTGGTGGACATGGACAGTAGCATGGCCACTGTGAAAAACAATGTAGCAGCTTTTTACAAAATTAAGCATAACTAACCACATGACCCAGTGATTCTACACCCCGGGGGTCATCAGCCCAAGAGCAAAACAGGTCCGTGCGAAGACTTGGGCACCAACGTCCGTAGCCCTGTTGGGCATACTTTCCAAGTTGAATTGATTCAAATATTTGTCAGTTTGGGGGGCAGATAAACAAAACTGACTCCCTCATGCAATGTACTACTAACGGGGAGTAGAAGGAATGGAGCAGTGACGGATGCTAGCACCTCAGAAAAAGTATACTAAGTGAAAAGGCCAGATGCAGGGCGCCATCTATTCAGTGTCTAATTCTGCTCCTGTGGAATCTCCTGGGAAGAGACAATCCCACAGGGACAGAAAGCAGAGTCATCGCCTCAGGCCAAGGGTAGAATCAGACAGTGCGCAGAAATATGCATGAGGGTTCTATATGGACAGTGACCAAATATTCTAGTGCTAGTAGTGAGGGCTCCCCAGTGCTGTACAGTCATCAAAAGTCACTTAGAAATTGTCCATGCACCAACCCCGCCCCTGGGCACACTGAGCCGGCGATGGAGTCCCGGCGTGGTGGAGCAGGCCTGTAATCCCATCACTAGGGAGGCAGAAATCAGGAGGATCACTGGGAGTCCAAGCTGCATAGTGAGAGCCTGCACCAAAAAAAAAGAAAAGAAAAATTGTCCATGTGGATATTAAAAAATAGATTTTAATTCCAGAACCCCAAAGTAAGCGTGTGTAGATACCCTAAATTATTTTATCCCAGAGAACTTTACGGCACTCACTTTCCATATTTTGAGCCCCAAATAGCGGTTGACATTTGTACAGTTTTTACCACTTCCTAACCCCTTTTTTTTGCATCATTATTTACAATATCTCTCTGAGGTAGGGACTCTTCTATCTTTCCTGTCTTTCCAGTAAGTAAGGGCTTGCAATGTTCATATTTAATTTACTTATTGATAATTTTTTATGCCAGGGAAAGAAATCTGCCTTGGAGCATTTTGCTCATAACATGTGGTCTCTGAAGTTTTTCTTGCTAAGTAATTGCCCATTTATGTAATGGAGGAGGTGGTACTGAAAGCAAGCATAATTAATAGCCCTCGTAAATTGGTGAGCTGCCGGACCTGCCGGGGTGTTCCGAGCCACCCCTGTGGGGCTGCGTGGAGGACGCGCGAGCTGCAGGACACCAGGGCAGGTGTTGGCCTCTGACCCGGACCTGGCCTCACTCCTCCCCGGGCACCCCCTCCTGCCGAGTCCTAATGGAGCGCTGTAGGAAGTGTGCTTGGAGAACATGCCCCACTCTGGGCACACGTGGCACGACGGTCATGGGTGGTGACACTTGTTCCAAAGCATAATCCTATGTGGCTGAAGCCCGCTCTTCACTAAATGATGCTAAATATATATA
>NDGM011183705.1:0-16211 GCA_002564305.1 Octomys mimax | reverse complement strand
CTCTCTCTCTCTCTCTCTCTCTCTCTCTCTCTCTCTCTCTCTGGTGGAATTGGGGATTGAACTCAGGCCCTCGTGCTTGCCAGGGAAATGCTTATTCTACTGAGCCATCTCCCCGGCCCCAAACTTCACTTCCTATACCAGTTTTTTTGTATCGGTTACTTAGCCATTGCTAGTACAAAAAAACCAATTCCCACAACTTAATGGAGGAGAAGTTTCCTTGGGCAGTAACAGAGTGTTCAGGCCTGGAGGGAAAGCATCCCAGGGGAATTCTGATGAACCCATGACAGCCAAGAAACAGTGAGAGGAAAGAGGAACCATGGAGAAAAATACACCAGCCTTGGCGGTGGCCTCAGTGCATTTCTTCTAACCAAGCTCTATTTCCAAAAGCATATTAAATTGTGGATTCATAGATTCCAGCACCTTCCAGAAATGCCTCCTCTGAGCACATGAGACTGGGTATATTTTACATATAACGCATAACTGAAATAGAAGTTAAAACGAGGAGGTTCCCAGTGCCCAATTCCAGAAAGATTTGTGTAAGAAAATAAGTGATCAGATTACCGTAATCTAACACATATTCTATTGATTGACCTGATACAATCTATAATGGCAATGTTATTCATGAGTCCAAACAAACAAAAACATGGGTAATGTTTTAGAAAAATAGATATTAGAATGATAGCTACTTTCTCATGGAAAGGAATTTTTGCAGAGTTAAAGAAATAAGATATAACAACAGATCCTATCCCAAAAAACAAGGACACTACTGGGTCAGATAATGAAGTAAAATCTGAAATTTGCTGGTAGCATTGTGTCATTGGTGATTTCTTACTTTAATAATTATCCTTAGCTATGTAACGTTTCATCTTAAAGAAATTTATGAGGAAATTCATAGAGCGCTTTCATAAATTTCTTGGCATGAATGAATTTCAAAATGAAAACTACAAAAATAAGTGTTAAAATAAAAAGCACACCAGCCGGCCTTAACCCGGGTACTTCTGGGAGGGTAATTGAGGCTGGACATGGTGGCGCACGCCTGTAATCCCAGCTCTTGGGAGGCTGTAAACAGGTGGGTCACTACAAGTCCAATCTAGTAGTGAGACCCTGAACACCCTGTAGACACGTCCCTAAAATACAAAATAATAATAATAATAATAAATTAAATTAAAAACTGTAGTTGGGCAACCAGCTCTAGGATGTGAGAAAGACTAGGATTTGGTACTTTCTAATGAAGAATCAATACTGAGAGGGTACAAACACAAAAGGCTTGATCCTCTCCATACCACGTTTGATTATGAGGAAAAGTTCCAGAACATGACCACTGCAACTTTATATTTAAAAAGAAATTTCTGAAGATATATATATATATATATATATATATATATATATATATATATCAGACCAAAAATAAGCAAGATAAAATTAGACTAATTAATATAAAGAAACCAGGAAACCAATTAGTGTTCTCAACTGGAGATCAGCGATACAGGAATGAAGAAGTGTGCAACTGGCCCATTTAGGCCATGATAATTTGGAGGACAGGAGAAAAATATGACAGCTTTTCTTTCATTTGCTATAACATTTTATTTTATTATTTTAAATTCCTATTTTTAAGATTGTTCCATAATAAAGGTTATATAAGAATTTTATATGTAATTTGTAAATGGAGATATCGGGAGGAGGAAGTGGAAAGAAAGTGATAAAATATATTATATGCCTGTATCAAATTTCCTAGTAGGAATATAATCACAATGCTTTTCAAACATGTGCAAATAAAAACCTGGGGTGGTGAAAGGATAAAAGAAAGGGAATGGGAGCGCGCACACACACACACACACATACATACACACACCCCAACACCCACACATGCACACAGCCACACCCACACATACACACACCCACACACATGCATATATGCATGTATGCATGCACACACACATGCATGTACACACAAACACACAGAAGATAGCTAAACTATTGGTCCATTGAAAGGAAAATTTAATGCCTAGTTCTTTGCTCAATTTTGTATGCTTATATCTGGTAATCCGAACATCTATTTTGAAGATAGCAGTATGTAACATAGCGAGCATTGTTAATTTCCTTTGAAATTCTGTATTATTTTATTCTCTTTAAAATAAAAAAGGGAATATAAATATGTGGATTTCACTGAACATTTTTGTACTGGTAAAAATGTGATTTAAGAAGAAACATCAGTAATTTTGAGAGAGTTCTATTTCTTGTTATACTTCTGTTTGACAAAATATATTATTAGTATTCTGTTTCTATACAGGTAGGTTATATTTTTTAAAAAAAGTATTTACTTCATTTGGTTAGAAAGTTTGCCAAATCCAATGTAAGAACCTTCTTCCCTGGCAGTGATTACTTAGGTAAATTTGTCTGCCTTAGCTTGCTTCTAAGGTCTGCGTCTCTGTTTAACCATACAGAAATATGCACACCGCTTAGGAGTTTTAACAATAAACAGCAACCCTGCTGAAGTGACTTATGATCTTTGCCTCTGGCCTGGCATCATGTTTCCTGCTGGTTGAGAGCAGGACTGAGCCCACAGGTGAGAATCCTGCAAAAAATTAGGTCGCACAGTGAGCAGAAGGCCTTGTTGCTTAATAAGGCAGGGTCAGAGAAACAAGTTGACTACAGAATATACCTCTTTGGTAGCAGAAGACACAGGGAACATGTCCACACTGCCTCCACCGAGATATAATTGCATTCTGAAGTGGCAACCTGGATTGCTGCATGTGAAGAATGGCTTATTCCAAAGATCATCCAGGTTCAGAAACCTCTGTGTCTAAACATTAATCTTTACCTCCAAAGCCATCTCTGTTTAACAGAAATGAATGCAATACAGGAACATATCTTTAAACTTCAACAAGATTTAGCATTCAAAGATGGTGCCTTTTACCTCTTCCTTCAAACTACTTACTCACTGAAAATAATTTAAAAGGTGATACTTGGATATTTCCTTGGAATTACCTGTTGAGGAGAGAGGTCTTCTGAAGATTAAGAGGGCTCTTCAAGGCAAGGCTAGAGAAACACTGTCTATTAGTGCAGACACCCGAAGATGAGGAGGTAGCCCCATGTATCACTCCAGCATGCACAGAGCCAAGCACAAGGTAGAAAGGAAATGAGGCACACTGATCTTGGATGAGCAGATGATTTTAGTAGCTACTGAATCAGGGATAGTTCAACTCCATCTCAGAGTTCTATTGAACATTTTCCCTTCAAAATTACTTTCCAAAACAGTAATGGATGTGCTTACAATATACTTACTTTCCTCTATCTATATGCTGCTTGAAGTCAGGGAGAATCCTTAAGAGCACATTTCAATGATCTTTCCAACAGGAAAGATGTATACAGAAAGTTTAACAAGTTGATGCTGCATCACTGAAATCTAGCTGAAATACCACTGACGTAGGTGTGGATGTCACAGGGGGTATAAAGCCCCCAAGACCAGCCCATGTACCCTGTGGGACATCATGTATTTTTAAAGAGCCTTCAACCAGATCCTCATCTTTTAGAAATCTAATTCAAATGATTACTCAAATCCTTTCCTTATGTTCAGTATTTTTTGGCCTTGGGAGGAATAGCATCTTTGAAGGTTTTCTTTTTATCTTTATTAGTACATGTATGTGATGGATGATGGCAACATTTATCATGGAGAATTAGTACATAAATACAGCACATCTTCATGGTTTTACAGTCCCCATCTATCCACTGATCCACTTCCTGTTTGTAGAAGATAGCTTCATAAATAGAGGATGTGACTTCTACAGTGAAATTTCTTCAGTTTACACTATCGTGTTTAGATAGCTTCCTCAATTCATGGCAACTCAAGGTGCACATAACTGCTCCTTGTAGCTTCTTCTGGTTTCTCTACCATGTCTGCTGCAGTAGATCTCCTCTCAAGAACTCGAAGCAGAATCCATTCTCATAGAAAAGTATCTTATACTTGACCTCAAGAATTGAAAATGTTTAAATTACCTGGAAATGGGAAGTGCTTGGCAAATGTTAATTTCGTTTTTTAAATGTGTGACATTGTGTATTAAACCCAAGCTCTTAGCACTGAATTATAACCGCATCTCTTTTTATTTTTTATTGTGAAACAGGTTCTCAGTAAATCACTAAGTTGCCCAGGCTGAGATTGAACTTAAACTTCTTCTGTCCCTGTCTGTTAATATGCTAAAATTATGGACAAGTGCTGCTGTGCTGAGATAGAAGTTGAGTGTTGTATACTTGTTCAGAAAAAAATGTTTAAACACAAAAAAAAGAGAGTGAAGAAAGTAACACATTTGTGAATCAACTTCATTGATTTCAGTTACTTTAGACTTCTATAACTCCCTTTAGTAATATGGTTAGGTCTTCATCATAAATAAGTTAGATACTTTTTGTGGTGTAGTATATCTAATAAACTCCTGAGTGGTAGTATCTTAACTTCCCAGAAAGCCTCTCAAACAGTATGTGCTACACATTAGGAAGACTGTATTTACTAATATACATATAATCAGAATGATTAGGCAAGCCCTTGTTGGATTTAAGTTTTAAAGAGCAATAAAATCCAGCAACACTCTAAAGCCTTTGCTGCATGAGCAGTGGGCATCACAGGGCAAGCATTTTCCCCATTTCACCTTCACACAGCTGCCTCCATGCACACAGCCTGTAGGTGCAGCTCCTGCCTAATGTGTCTTCTTCAGGGACTATAGGCTTCGCTATCTGCATGACCAATCACTTCCCAAGACAAGTTCAACATCCTCTATCTCATTTGCGGGGCTGATTGTACATCCCACTCACCACTATCAACAAGTAGTGATTGTGAGTTCAGCAGTAAGTCTTGGTGATTCTCTAATAATTATATGACAAAGGAAAGGCCTAGAACTGTGATCTTACTAAAAGTACAGCAGGAAAGGGAGCATATTTAAAAAGTGGACACACACCAAACTGTGAAGATGTTGCTCTCATAAGAAGCTGTTTATTAATATAAGTCTGTCATTCTTCTTCTTTGACTTTGCAGTTCTTCTCACCTGTATGATCCTTTCTTAATGAATTCTCTATAATGTTCAAACATATAGTTAGAACATCTCTTTCCTATAGATGAATGGACTTCAAACATTTGCTTCATTCTTCCTTATTACTGGCTCACTCTAACACACACACACACACACACACACACACACACACACGCACACACGCACACACACATGCACACATACAAAGAAAAATGTTGTTCATTTAAAATGTATGTTTCAAATTTCATGTTTAATTTTATTATAGTCCTACTATTAAAATTATGAGTATTCTTTCTCCCAGGTTCTATCTTTTTCATGCAGTTACGAAGTATCTAAGACATTTCTGAACATAGAAAAATACCATCATATCTATCCTTATGGCTCTTTTCTTTTGTTTTTGAAGGCTGAATGGTGGTCCTGATAATATTCACTATCCAAAGAGTCTGCATCTCCTATTGATTTGATTTTTGTCCCAAGTAACTCTATTTCTAAGAGTAAGTCAAATTTATTTCAAACACACTCTGATACAATCACAGTATTACAAAATTCTCATCCTGCAGTCAAATGCTCTACCCTTGAGCTATGCGCCCAAAATTCTCATCCTGAATCTGACATAGTATCAATATAATTGTCTTAACATAATTAACAAATTGTCATGTAACAGAATATATTGTTGAGTAGATTATATTAGAATAGACTAGGCTAGATAGAAAGAGGATGGTTTAGAGAGCAAAGGGAAAAGATAAGGAGACTCAAAAGTTAGGAATTACTGGTACATCACAGGGAAAATTTAGATGTTCTTTACACATATGAAATGGCATTAAGAGTATCAGTTTACCATCTCCAAAATAAAAACCCAAATGGTGGTCGAGTTGGTCTGAGTGTGCTACCATAACAATACCACAGATTGCATAATTTATAAACAATAAACATTTGTTTGAAACACAGTTCTGGAGAGTGAGAATTCAGAGACTGAAAGAACTGGTATGAGCAGAAGGCTTCAAATGGGGAAACAGCAGGCTAAAGAGCAAGGCATGGAGCTAGCAGGCACAATCGGTTTGAGGATCAGCACGAATGCATCCCAAGGTTGGCTTGCCTGTGACCTACAGATCTCCCCTTGTCCCCCACCTCTCAATAAATTTGCATCATTGATTAAACTTCTAACACACACTTTTTGCGGACACATTGAAATCACACTTCTGATGATTTTTCTGTTGCTATTGATTTCTCGCTACTTTTGTTACTTATTTTATAAAAAATACTCCTATATCTGAAATAACAAACACTTTTTTGAAATCTCACAATAAATGGCAAGAAAAAATTGATTACATCTTCATAAGATATGTATTTTAATGAACATACACTTCAGGCCAGACTCTTTGCAACCTTACCCTGGCCTCACTTGTTTTCTTGTCAGAATTTCAAACATACAGCTCTGTCAGTCTTAGCAGTCACAATAGTGTCCATATTTAAAATTCAAGAAATTTCTGGCAAACAATATGAACAGATTGCTAACTCTTTTCTCCCTCAAGGGATATGCATCATTCATATGGTATGTTCAAAATTATGGTTTACAAAGTCATCTATTTTCTGTTCTCATTTCCTCCTGTTAACAGATACAATGTTGTTTGTTTATTTTGTGACTTTCCTTCCAACAGGGAACAGCTTTCTCACATTTCTACACTAAATAGCAGTTGCATAGTGTGCAGACAAAACCCATGGATTTAATCCTGGACTTCAGTGATGCATCTGCTTTATGTGAATAACATAGTCAGGGACACATATCTGCCCTGAGTAATGCATTATAATTTACAGAAAAAGTTCTTACCCAATAATCCACTTCACCTTTGGATGGCATTTTTCCCTGCTCCTATATCCTGTTCTGAGACTTGATAATTTCAAATACATTTTTTCCCACAGTAATTCCATTGCATTTTTCCCAAGAGGAGGTAAGTAAAGGTGTAAAACTAACATTTTTGCTAGGCCTTGCACTTTTATGAGACTTGGGGTGAGATATTTTGTCTTTGAGTCTGAACCCTCAACCCTAGAAAGGTACAATGACAGTATTTTCTCTAGAATGGAAATGTCTCCTTTCCTTTTTTTGTGAAAGTGAAGAAGAAAATATATGAAAGTAATTTAGAAAATTTGAACAGACATGTGTGTTTATTAAGGAGTTTAAACTACTACCTGAGAATGCTATCTAAACAGATCTACAGAGCTTTTTCTGAGGACACACCAGAAGCTGTGGAGATAGCTATTGCGGGCGGTCAGGAAATAGAACTAAAGAACGTGATGTCTGGTGTTTTCTGGTTGTAGAAATAATTGTGTATCTTCCTGAAATGGCTGAGTGTCCGAGAAAGGCTTTAAACCATCAATTTGTGTGAATGGAACTAGAAAATGTAATAGATATGCAAACCAGTAGATATCAAGGTAGAGAATCCCAACAAGGAATTGAAGGGGAAAGAAATGGACAGTAGTTTTAAAACCACTAAAATGTAGACCAGGAAAAATACACATCCAAAAAGACAGACTTAGAATGTTGCTAACATTGTGTTTGCAGTATGGACCAGCAGATAAAAAAACGAAGAATTCTGAACTTCTGCTTTGTTTCTTAAACCAAAGACAGAGTAGAACCTCAGAAATGCATTGCGAGGCTCCCCTGACATAGCATCGCAGAAGGCTATCGTGTGCACTTGGTTAACTGCGCTGAGAAGCAAGTGCTGGCCTTGGAGAATGGGAGAGCTTCCTAGTGAATGTTCTTTCCCTCACTCCCTCCCCTCCCTCCTCTTTTCTGGGTTTTAAATTTAATAAAGATTCGGACAATTTTTTAAATGAATCACTAGACTTTCTCTGAGGAAACTTATCCAAGAAAGTATGAGAAAAATTGTGTGGGTCATTGAAGACGATCCAACCAGTACACATTGAGCAGTTAAAGAGGAACAGGGAGTGGGTAAAATGAGGGTCTATACTCAGTAAAAAGCATTGCACACTCCTGCATTGGACTCCCTGAAAACTATACTATCAACAGTAATGTTTCTGAGATGGTATTTATTTATTTATTTATTTATTGAAACCAGGGATTTTATTTGTTTATTTATTTATTTATTTTTTTGGCAGTACTGGGGATTGAACTCAGGACCTTGTGCTTGCAGGCTGGCACTTATGCTGCTGAGCTATATCCCCAGCAAAACCAGGGATTTTAACTCAGGCCCTTGAGCTTGCTAGGGAAGTGCTCATCCTACTGAGCCATTGCCCTGCAAACCCCCCTTTCTTTGAGAAGTTCTTTAGATTAGTATTTATATCCTCATTAGATAGAAATAGTTTAGAACAAAGGGAGTTTCCAAAATAACAAATTTATTATCTCTTCATACTCTGTAATCTGAAATTAGTATTTTCAATACCTAAGTGAAAAACCCATTAGCGTGAGGGGAAACTTTGAGCATTATATCTGAAGATGGGGCAAAAGCTAAAGATTGAGCATTCTCTTCTTCCTGGTTTCTCCTGTTGTATGAGCACCAATGCGGTTACTACTAAAGAAATATGCTCATTCATTTTAAAGTAGAAAATGAGTACATTGTTTTAAATGTAATTAGTGACTGCTAGGCTCTTTGTAAAGCTCTACATTTTGATTAATTGAATAGGCTCATCTACAATGTGCTCTACTGTCACAGATGTCCACTTATCATTTGTCCCCTTATTATCTACAAAATGTTACAGACAAACACATAAGCTAACAGTGCTCTAACTTGGAAGCTGTTATCCAAAACTAACCAGCAAATTCAAACCTATCTAAATACAAAGAGGATAGATAGGAGGTAAACCATCCCACACCCATTTTCCTATGCAGTTATAAATGTCATACATTTCTGCTATTGTACCATGTAATGGAGACAAGGTGGCCCTGAAATTTCTGTCCAAAAATTTCTATTGGAATAAAAAGGCCTAACGTATCCTTGTTGCTTCTTTGTGCATTTCATCAAGGAGGAAGGCATTAAAAATGTAGGGTGCACAAAGATAATTGTGAGGATGAAATACTCTACCAACTGTAAGGAAGAAACAGTTTGCCAGCTCTTGCCTCCTCAAGATCATTGCTTGCCAACTACTTATTCACCTACCGCCACTTCCTTAGGCCATGAAAAACAGCTGCTAGGAGAAAACATAATTATCCTTTGGCCTTAGTTCAGGCTTTTACGCTATATCCATTTGTTAAGTTTATCCTGTTACCAAGACTTGGCATAGCATTTTTCACAGTTCTCATCACCTGACTATGATCCTAACAACACAGAGCATTTTTTCCCTGATTTTACTAACTACAAAGCATTAAAAGATGGCATCATCATACAGCCAATGTTACCAGTCAATGAACAACTGCACATACAGTGTATTAGAACCTCTACCTTGTTCAGGACTTTTTTTCCTTTTCTTTTCTTCTTTCTTTCTTTCTTTCTTTCTTTCTTTCTTTCTTTTTCTGTATTTGGTACATGGTCTCACTATGCAGCTCGGACTCCTAGTGATTCTCCTATTTTCATCCTCCCCAGTGCTGGGATTACAGGCATGTGCCACCATGCCTAGATTCAGTGGCCAGCTCAATGTGTTCAGTACTGGGGCTGGCATGGCCTGTCGTGCTGGTGATTGAACCCCGGTCCCTGTGCCTGCCTTAGCAGATGGTTAATTTGCTGAGCTATGTCACTGACCTTTGTTCAGGTATTTTTTAATTTATATTTTATATATATTATATATGTCTGTATATTCTCATATGTCATCTAGTATATATGTCCTCTTAGTGTCTTGATAGCTATGACCACTTCTGAAGGTCTTACTTTTGAATAACTTTAATAGTTTTCAGCAGTAGTGTTTATTTTTGTATAAGGACCATCAATTGGTACATTTACATTTTTAAAAACAATTATTAAACAGCAAGGTAGGCATATGGGCACAAACTAGTATGTAAATAAACAAGGAATAAATAATAGAGTAAGGTTTTAGTAATGTGTAGATGATAATGTATTCGTACTTTATAAAAATCAGTTGCCTGAATTTTACCATGGTATAGGTATTAAGTTCTTTTAGGTTGACCTATAAAGGAGGGTAGAAAAACATTTTTGAAAAAATCTATTTTTGAGATTTAATGAGAAAAAAAATGAAGTATCAGCTGAGTACTTCATGCTAGTGGAGATGACAGTAAGGGAAGATAAAAGGCATTTATTCCATACTGAGTGTGTGGTCACTTTTCTGTCACCATAAAACATGTCTGAAATCATAAAGTTGCAGAAAGAAAAGGGCTGTTTTGGCTGACAATTGTACAAATCTCCATTAGAATGATGGCACCCATTTCACTGTGTCTGGCAAACCTTGTAGTGAAAGCACCTTGTAGTCAGAGCACATAGTAGGGCAGAAGGACTCACCTCAGGGCCAGGGAATTGAGAGTGAGAAAGGGCCGGGGACGCTGCCCCAGGGACCTGAAGACCCACAGTAGGCCCTCTCCTGAGCACTCTCAACACTGTCCAGTTGTGTTTTATCACCTGAGGCTCTGAGAGATCCTCAAATCACTACAATCACAACATCTTATTTCCTCACAGTCTGGGAAAAGAATGCAAATGTGGATGAAGGAAAAGTAAAAAAAAAAAATTCATAAAAAGATTGATGACTCAGAGCTCTGCTAAAATGAGGAATGAAGAGAAATTAGATCATTCTGTAGAGAGGGCATCAATGTGTTAGAAATGGTATTATGCTAAATATAACCTTTCCACAACCTTTATTCAAGGTAGTAGTGGAAAATTCCCTTTTCAATCACAATTTCATCACCAATTATCTCAGAGAAAAGAAAAAGATGACAAATACAACCTTGCCAGGCAACGAAAGCTTTTGAAGTATCCTTTCTTCTTGCTTAAAAGTCTAAGTCCACAAGACAGAGTTTTAAATTGAAAACAGTTTTAAATTCTCTGAAGAAGATGGACAATCGCTATGCAGGTTAACAATATACTGATTCATATATTTTCCCAATTCAGAAATGCAACAGCTATTTACAGAAGATTAGGTTGCATCATTATTATTTAAATTACAAATCCATCTGGTAATAAATCAGTAAGGTTTTCCTCAATGGACTCCTCGCACTGTGTCATTTTCTTTAAATATTAAGGATTTTTTAAAAGAATTTTCTCTGTGTTCAGTGGTTTTGCGTTGCTGCATTTTATCATAACAGAGCAAGCTAATAATTACCTATCCTTAAATGCCTTTTTCTCCAAATTAGTTTCCAGAAAACATGTTAAAACATTCTCCATTTTTCTCAATAGACAATAAGATAATATTCTCATAATTGCAGATATTAGAAAGCATGATATTTTTCATTTTTATTACTTTTGGAGTCATTATGCTATTTCGTACTCTTAAATGTATTTACGTCATTGCTACTTTATTTCAGATAAATAAAGGAAAAACTAGTCTGATTGTGCTAACAGATATTATTGAGTGTTTTCTTTGTGTCAGGATCAAAAGGATTTGTTGAATATTGAATGAGGTAAAAGGAATATTTCCTTACCCCTCAATAGGGTTTTCAGGTTCCTAGAGCAGTTGGGATAATCTGCACCAGACAGCAGAGGATCTCTTGCTCTATTGAACATATGTGGCTTTTCCAACAATGCATGATTCTGAGCTACTTAATACACACAGAAAAAGCACACAGTCAAATTCTATACAAATTATTAATATGAGCACACTTGGCTAATTCATTTATGGTGCACCACCTTAAAGCAAATGGATCATACAAAACAAAATACAAAGCATGTAGGAATAATGTACCACAAAATACTTCTTCCTAGATACTAACGTTTTCTCAATTTTCTACAAACTGAATTGCATGACATGACAAAGAATCTAGTAAATAAATTAAAATCCAAAAAAAAATAGATAAATTCCTATGATTTCAAGCTTTTGAGAAAAACATCTTAGAGGCAATGATGATATGTACTAAATTGATTTAAGACTGAAAATCATAAAAATAGAGAAATACCTTAGACTTTCTCATAAATGAATCTCTAGGAAGTTGAACTGAATGATTTAGTTCATTCTAGGTCAAAATCATCCTAAAATGAAGTTCAAAATTATACATAATAAGTGATGTGAAACAAGTACATTAGGTTGAGGAATACTACATGGAAATAGTGAACAGTTCAAATGTAGATGGAAAACTTGTAAAGCTTGTTGTTTGAGATTGACTGGGAATGCATTCTAATTAAGATCATAATGAGGGCAAGAGTGAATGATGTAAAAAACATTTAGAAACTAGAAGGGGCATAGTGGCTATTAACAGTAGCAAAGCCAAGAAGAACATTTTGTTATTTTGCATTCCCAAGGATGATTGCATGCCCACTTACACACAAATAATTAAAATCCAATTTATGGCTGATAAAGCAATGAAAAGAAAGATAAACGTGAGAACCATGTCAACCACTGGTTTTTAATCACTGAAGAAAATCTAACATACAAGTGATAAAAGTATGTTTATCACTCTCAGCCCTGCTGCAGATGCATTATGCACCAAGATCCCAAATGGCAGACTAATGAAGATCTTGCCATTATAATCTCTAGAAAGCTTTAGGGTGAAAATTTTAAGGTCTTAAGTTTTTGGTTTTCTCTTTCATTGGCTAGAACTTCTCAGCTGATGGTACATGCATGACAAATAGCACATCAAACCAAAATCAAGAGAGCAACATCAGAAAAGCAAACAGAGTGCTAGAAGCAAGGCAACCAGGAATTGGCTATGTAAGGAATGCTCTGCTCCACAGAAGTCCCCAGGAAGCAAGGTCACAGTGCGGTCATGTAAGCCAAGGGCCAGAAATCACTTTCACTGTGATAGGACCTTGAGCAAGCTATTTCATTCTCCTGCTCTCTATTCATTTATATGAAAACAATATTACTAAACTGATCATTATCACTGATGAAAAGAACAACATACAGGAAAATTTTTGCATTAAAACCAAAAGATGAACAATAAACAATTCTGCTTTTCTCTGTTCATTCATATTTTTCTACATAGTTGAGGTTCGCCAAAGTATCAAAATAGTTTTGCATATTTCAAGCAAAATATATCTTAACAACTTCATAAATGTCTTATATACTGCATATTGTGACAATTTCAAAGCTTTCTACTGTGTTTTTAACAGTACTTTTGTGTGTGAGTTCTTTTACTAGAAGATTACCAAATTCCTATACTTAAGGTTTCTTGTAATCAGCTTTAATGATCCTCTCGTTAATAGATTAAGATTATAGTTTGCCTTAAATTATATAAAACTTTAAGGGGACTTGCATTTTCAATTGTATTTCTTTTTTATTCCAAACAGTATATTTTCCCCAAAATATATCCCTGAAGCAAAAAGTCTAGAGCACTTTGAATAAAATGTCTGTCATCCAATCTACAAATTAAAAAAAAGAGTACAAAATCCACTGACTTTTTAAAGAATCCAATTATACTCAGTTTTGTGATCTGATTTTGTTTTATCTAGTAGAACCACTAATTTTCACTGCTAGTAGCCACTTATAATCCACAATTAATTGTAGATGTTGTAATTGCTTAGAGTCATTGCTAAAGAAAATGTGTTCAATATGCTCATTAAAAATGAATATGATGCTTATATTTTCTGGTTAGTCTTAACTTTTGACAACAATGAAGGGTCAGTGTTTTTAATTTAGTTAGAGTTCAAATACTAAGCTATGTTTACTGTTGAGACAGCTTTCTAAAATGGCATTTATCTTACATTTTCACCTATTACAAAGGTTACTGCATTTTTCAAGTGGTAAAGTTAAAATAATCATATCAACAGAATTCCTCATTTCAGTTACTCTTTTTGCCTATGAAAAATGTCATTCAGGAGTCATTACACCTTTGATGTGAACTGTTCTCTGTTTTGGGAGAATGCATATAGCCAAATGTCAACCTTACTTCTTGCATCATTGAAAAAAAAAAAAAAGACAACCTAGAAAATATTTCCCATGTTACTAGCTTTAATCAAAGGAGCTCTATGAAAAAAATAGTAAATTTCCAAATATCTTTGACCTATTAGTTTAAACACTACAACTTGGTGACCTAATTGCTGACAGCATACATTATATAAAAGAAGCCAAAATTCAAAACCAAATGACATCTTAACAATTACTGTGACAAAACAAAAATAATCATAACTCTGAAGCATGACATATATAAGAAAAAAGTAGAGCTTATTTTTAGCAAATTTATAAACAATAGTAGCTTAAGAAGAGCAACATACTAAGTTAACAATGAAATAAGCCTGACAAAATATATTTTAAATGTGAATATATTTTTTAATTTGTGTATAGATTAATATAATTTTGCAAGTGAAGCACCTAAAGAAAATGTTATGGATTAACTTTCCCAATCTGGAGAATACAGAGTCATAAACTTGGTATGTTTACCAGTTCCTTAATGCCATTTCAATGGTTTATCAAACATTTTGACAAAAGAAGAGGATGGATAGTTGGGAATATTTAGCTGTGCACTTTAACTGAGTAAAGTGCTTAAAGCTCGGGTTTCTAACGTATATAAATAAAATTCTTATTTAGAGGCTAGATTGCTGCAACTCTTTAAAGAAAAAAGCCTTGTGTTTTGAAGAAAGCACAGTCACGTAACCGTAACCCTGGTGTCAGTCATGTGGCTGAGATCACCTTGGCAGAAGTTATAAGCATAGACGTGATCTTAAAGACCAAGTAACCTTCTGCTGTTGTTGCAGCCACATTAGATAGACATATTATCGGCAGTCAGACAGGGGTAAGACCTCAGGGAGACAGCACAAGAGACAAGATATGAGAGACAGATGCTTCTGCTGTAGACCAAACCTAAAGACCAAAAATCTAACAAATGCTTACCTCCATAAAGATTAGCATCTGAGACAGCATCGTCCTGACGAAGCCCAGAGGAATCATTAATCCGATTACTACTGGGTAGCTACTGGACAAAGTTCTGTTCTATATTCATGCCCACTTGCTATGTGACTCACTTCTCCATTTGGTCCTGGACTTAATCAATTTTACCAGAACAATGCTGCTTGTAATCTCATTGGATGACCATAATTTTGTCCCACCTCATGCCCACCCAAGTAAGTTCCCATGCTCTCTCTACTTTAGACTCA
Organism: Octomys mimax; assembly: GCA_002564305.1. NCBI lineage: Eukaryota > Metazoa > Chordata > Mammalia > Rodentia > Octodontidae > Octomys > Octomys mimax. The sequence goes on along the minus strand of NDGM011183705.1, from coordinate 1,051 downwards.
CATTGTTTTACACTATAAAAGTCTGTGGAAGAGACAGCTCCCCAGGGAACTACTGGCTCGGGACCCACTCCTGTTCCTCTCTCACATGGAGCTTTCTTTTCCCCAATAAATATACTCTGCTCTTAACCTCCACTTGTTCCTAAAATTCATTCTTTGGTTTTAGAAAACATAAACTCGTCCCAGGTACATTTCAGGTCAGGAGATCTTTTTTTCCCTATATTTAGAGGTCCCCATATCTTTTGCAGGTCATCCACTGAAATCATTGGATGGGTGTATGAGTTTGCTGTTCTTTCATAGATCTAAATTGGGACTTCCTTGGTCACAGATTTTTATGTTTCAAATGTTAATATGTCTTTGCTCGTTGCTCATAATTATTCATGCTTTGCCTCATACAGTTTTGTTTCATATAGTCTAGTTAAAACTGCTTACAATTACTTATGCTCTGTCTCATATCGTTTCGTTAAAGTGTTGTTCAAAATGTTTTTGTTGAATGTAACTTAAAACATGGAAATATTATAAAGTTACAATGTTTCTTTAATGAGACATTTTAGGACTGTTTTGTACTTGTAGATGCTAAATGTACTGGTATCCTTTGCTTGACTTTAGGCAATAGCACTAGAGAGAGTAATGTTAGTAAGCATCCTAGTGGACTTTATGTAAACTTCTGTAAAATGGGACTTAAATCTAGCTCCGACTTAGAAAATCTACATGCCTGTTCATGAAACATGGGACTCCTTTTGCCAGCTAAATGAAGCTAGGTTGGCAACCCTTCTTAAAGACTTGGAGGAAAGATTTCACTGGGACAGACTGGCTCTGATCCCCCTCTACATGCTAGCAGAAATGTCAGGCCTTCTCTGTTTCATTTTCCTATCTTTGACTTTACTCCTCACTTTCTCACCTTTTTGTACTTTTTTAAAGGCATGTAAAATTAGGAAAACTCTAGACTGTTCAAACTAAGTGAAGCCCTCAGAAAATGAGCATTTGTTTTTTTTTTTTTTTTTTTAAACATTTTTATTTATTTATTGTGTGTGTGTGTGGCCAGCTCAGCCCA
>NDGM011183699.1:0-11119 GCA_002564305.1 Octomys mimax | reverse complement strand
AAGGACAGGCTGCACTGCATAAGGAGAACCAGTGTCATTTTAAAAAATAAAAATAAAAACAAATAAAGCCTACATAATAATAATAATACAAAGGAGTTGGATTCAGTTCTTTGGAAATCAAGGACCACACAAATTTTGGGTAGGAGAATGACCAGCACCACTGTGTCTTTGAGGTTAAATAAACTCATACCTCAGCTGCTAATGAGGGCAACTGCAGGATGTCACAGAGGATGCAGGCAGTTGTCTGAATGTCTTGGCTCAGGACCATGGTTTCAGGAGAAACTATGGCCACTTGGTCATTGATAATTGCCCAGTTCTTTCAGGTGGATTTCTCTAGACTCTCTTAGAAGAAGATGAGAGCAACAGGTTTGTCATACCCNAAGTACATTACAATGGGAGCAAAGTGTCTAGTCCAATTATACATAACAACCAAAAATGATTTTTAGGCAGAAAAGTATCATTGAATGTGCTTGTGTAGGTATAAGAAAACATCATGCCATGCTTGAGACACACCAATAAGGAGTTGGCTTAGAGGTCTGGCTTGGGGCAGATGCCACAGAATTTAACAGCTCACCTTAGCTAACTGTGTCAGACAGGTCATGGCCAAATCCAAGAATAAGTGGAGATCTTAGCAGCATCAGGGGGCATCTGTTAGAGCACTGGGCTGGTGCTTGCACGTAGTTACACCTTGATTAGTCTCTCCTATGCCCTCCAGTTACCCTTCCTGGGTGTGTCCAGTAAGTAAGAGGCCCCTTGAGGGTATGAAAGTAGATTCATACTGGTGACACTTAGAAGCTTATATTTAAATATGTTAAAGTCCATTTTAGACAGTATAGCAAGCACACATTAGGCTACATGTTTAAAATGTTTTTGATTGAAAATAATTTTTTGCTCAGTGTAAGATCACTGACATTTTAGTGTAGCTTACCAGTTTTAGAAGCCTCATTTCCAAGTATGGTGGGTGACAGAGGTAGGTCAAGTTAAGCTGAAGGCATAAATGAACCCCAGCCCTGGAGAGTGAATCATTTTTAGGATTACAAAGGTTTAGATCAACAAGGGGCAACAGAAACTTACCATGTATTTACTAAAGTTGCCAAAGTCTCAGCCAGAAAATGACAGTTTATACTGAGGTCATGCTAAGAAAATAGCAAAAATAATCACATCTTGAATAGAGGACAGAAAAAAATAAAACAAGATTATTTCTACTTGGAATAATTAATTTTCTCTTTGCCATTAGAAAAAACTATACATTTTGACCACAAAAAAAGAAAAAAAACTGGTATGTACTTTTTAAAACCTAATATAAAATTGACAGCTTCTGTGGTTTGATCTGGCCAATGCAGTAAAATCTCTACAAGGCTCAATGTCAAATGACCCTCCTAACAGCTGGTATTGTAAAGGGTGGAAGAAGAGAACACACTGGACTCAGTCTTGAACAAGATCAGGCTGGATGGAAGCACAGAGCATTTCATTATCCATTGGTTTATCCAAATATGACTTGGATAGAAAATCATTGTTGAGATTCCCAGACCACAGAAGGCCTTTGGATAGAGCACAACCTTCAAACATTATATGATTCCAATCTTGCAAGATTTCAATTGGACTCACGCCCTCACAAAAGTCATTTTTCTTCTTTTTAGTAATTTCAAGGTCAAATCAAAAGTGAATATAATGCAAACTTTAAATTATGTCATTAGACAGTCATACCTACAAAATTTGTCATGTTAAGACACCATTGGCTGGGGATGTATCTCAGTGGTAGAGCACTTGCCTAGCCTTTGTGAGGCCCTGGATTCCATGCCCAGTGCTGAAAAATAAAACAAACAAAAAGCTAGAAGACAGCATATAAGCTTATCTATGGGTATCAGAAAAGTTATTAATTCTAACAACAAACTCGGAAAATGGCTCAAAAGAAAAACATATATTCATCAGTTCTTAAAAGAAGAATAGGCTGCCATATAGGCAAGAATAAGGTGAAGAGTTCTGTTTTATTTAGCATAATTGAGAGCATCTTGATGAGGGTCAGATTACCTACTGAATGAAATTCATGTTTATCTATCTCACAAAATTCCATTTTCTTTTGACAGCCTTGTTAAGTCAAGACATTCCTTGTGTTTAACACTTCTTTCAGTAAGAAACTATAAGATCTTCATGCAGCTATTTATTTTAAGGTACAAATAATCAGAATCACAAAGTGAAATGTGCAGTCTCATTTTACTGCTTTAAAATTATTTTCCTCCTAAAACAGATCAGCTCACTGTGGATTGCTAGGATCACTGCCCATATTATCATGCATGATTGGGTCAGCAATATATTGTTGGCTTCAAAAACCTTGATGGTGAGAATTGAACATCTGGTCTTCACACACACACACACACACACACACATACCATTCCTTCCCTCAATAATCAACATCCCGTAGTTTTCTTCTCAGGCTCAAATATCCTTTAAAACTTGAATTTGGTATATTTTATATTGTTTTAGGGGTTTTCTTTCTTGAGCCAATATGATATTATTTCTAGTTCTGAAAACGCTGAAGCACCATTTCCTGCGGTTCCTTTGATTAACTACTTAAAAACCAAAGCACATAGTCTGCTGAACTGGATTAATTAGTCACTAGAAAAGAAATTATCACTGCCCAAGTTCAGACCTTATTTCTTTCAGAGGTAGAAGATTAGGGCCACAGAAGACTGGCTGGAAAACAGGATGTGACCTGCTTATTACGCATACCCATAGCAGAGGCTGGGAAAGGATGTACCTATGTAACCTGATCCTGAGTGTGACCTGCTAATTACAGCCAGCATGATGAGCAGAGCACCTTCCGAGATTCTCCATCTGAAAGGATATAAAAAGCAGCACTCTTGGCTTTGCCACACTTCAGTCTTCTTGTCCTGCTGTGCTCCTGTGCTTGCAGGACATTTCCTGTTCCTCTCCTTTCTTCATTCTTTTCTTCCTTAGTTCTCTCTTCTTCCTTCTTTCTTCTTCTTACTGAACTTTAAATTAATGTTTGCATTTAACTGTTTACTGGTTGCACTGCCAACTCTTTGGGCATGGCAGAAACAGCTTGCAATTATCAGACATCACACCGCCTGACAACATCTCTTCTTGATGATTACAGATGTTCTTCACGCAGGTCTTTATGGAAGTCTTTCCATAAGATGTTCTAGACCTTAGAACCGTAAGATTGCAAAGGGGAATGCACATGTGATATGGCTATGTCCTTTTCCTTGTCTTTAATCAGTTTCTTGAAACAATATAAAAACCTAGTCTTTTAAGGACCGAATTTCTGAGCTGGGAAGAGTGGCTATGAGCTCCCTGTCACCCAGCTTCCTTCCTTGGACAGCTGTTTATTTCACCCCATGAAGGGATTCCTCTAACAGTGAGCCAAGAAGAGGCAAATGCAGTGCAGTCCCACAGTGTCCCCGCACTGGAGCACAGAACATGGTGATTTCTCCAATCCTGTTTGCATCTTCCCAAGTCCTGTGCTTTTTAAAAATAAACCTTCTTTTTCCTTGATATCCTGAAAACATTTTTGGATAATCTCTAGGTGCTGATGCCTTTGAAAAGCAAGATTTATATTAGAACTTTTTTCTTATTCCCTAGCAGCAGATTTCTCTTCAGTCATTAATAAAGAATATCAGACAATTATCTGGCTTCTTCACAGTGAATGGTTGACAAGGGTATTTTCTGTGGGCTTTCCAGGGTCCCTGAGATGTCAACAGAACCCTATAGAATTCCTGTCTGTAACTTCAGTTTAGAATGGGTCTGAGGATAGAAAAGATGCTCTTTTTGAGCAGCACTGAACTTCAACTTTTAAGACATACTATAAGTATCTCTTTGGGGAAGCCAGGGCCTGTGTTGTAGAGGCATTCTCTCCTTGTGGCTTCCAGCTTCTAACCTTTATCTAATATTTTTTAAATGTTTTGTATAAATATGGGGGACTTCAAATTTCTATCCAATGTGGTAACACTTAGATGAAGGCCACATTTACACACCTTTTTTCTATTTATGAGCAATTACATGTGACACTAACCAAAAAAAAAAAATAAAAAAAGACTTTGCTTATAGTATCAATAAAAAATTGACAATGTAATAACTCTCAATATAAAATTTTGATTTTAATTTCTAAACTAATTTTTTTAGAAAGTATGACTTTTTTATTTTTGTTTTTTGAGACAGGGCCTCACTACGTAGTTTATTTGTAGGTGCTCACTATGTAGCCTAGGCTGGCCTTAAATTTGAGGTGACTCTGCTGGCTCCGCCAGGGATTACATGCATGTGCCACCATGCCCAATCCTAGCAAGTCTTTATTTTTTCAGAGCCATGCTCTTGGAGCTACTTGGTGAGAAATATATTGAATGTTTTACTTTCTTTTGTCTGTGGGACAGCAAGAAGTTCATCCAAATAGGACCACACTTCTGCCACATAAATCATTTAGAAAATCTGGTAACTTTCCATGGGATTCAGTTACATCTTTTAAATCCACCAGAGAATTTACTTGCTTTTGGCATATTTCACCATATTAGGATGAAAACCAGTCTCAGGGGACATAGTGGTTAACCAAAATGGGCCAGAAGTGGTGTCCACAGCTCCATGCTCTTGGCTTAGGCATTTGCAGATGGTGCTGGTCTTACTCAGATGTTGCTTATGAAGTTTTCTTTCTGTGTCCTCAGTGCCCCCTCGATCTTTCATAATGCTTTTTTTTCTTTTCCTAAGTAAAAATTTAAATGCAGAAAAAAATTAAAATGTTGGACTAAACCCAATCTTGCCTTCTACCAGAGTGTAGGATTGCAGGACGTAGAAAAAGAACAGGAACAAGAGGAGGACAGAAGGCAGCAAGACCCTCTCTGGGATGTGGAAGGGCTCTGTGAGGTAAACCAAGTCTTCCCACCCTTGTGCCTGTATTATCTAACTCATAAGTGTCAGTATAGTCTCTCAGCTACAGTGGAACTCTGCCTTCTTGGGTGCCCAATATTTTATGGGTAGCACAAAGTCTAACCTAAATTCGTAAACCAGAAGACTATCTCATCCCCCTCCTCTGTCTCATTTCATCAAGTTTGCTTATTCTAGTTGTGCAGTGGAGAGGACCTAATTGTGCACTTTCAGCATCATCTGGGCATCTCCCAACGGATATTTATGGTGTAAATTACTGAACTCTATGCCTTAAAGCTAGGAGCTCCTGACAGGAACAGACATCTTGAGTCTCCCAAAGACCAAAGCTGGTCAAGTAGCTGGGGACCTCCTTACAGACTCTGTCATCAGAAACTTTGTCAAATAAGATGGATGGTTGTGCTTGTCCTCAGCTTCACATTGCTCATTGCGTTCTTCATTCAGTGGATCTTTTTCTTGGCCAACTTTTGAGCATCTCTTTTCTTGTAGTTTTCTTGGGAGGCTTCATGATGCTCAGGAGAAGCAATAATCATGTCAGGCCCTTTAAAATGGGAGTTAAAATGACAGAGCCCACCCACAGTTCTGGAAGGTTCCTGAGCAGACATTGATACAACATGTGCAAAAGAGAGATGTTCTGTACCTTCAGAGAACTTTGTAAGTTGGTCATGGGTGTTTAGATTAGACATATTTTTATCAAGATCTCATTCCTTCAAGAAAATGTAGATGCAGTGGAGGAAGGGAGAGATTAATTCAAGGATGGGATGCCATCAGTTGTACCATTACCATAATGAAACGGAATATCTCTTCTGAAAGATGTCTCATATTCAAATCAGCAAATGACTAAGCATTGTATGTATTCTCCAGTCCCAAGGTTTGAGGACACATTTGTGCTGAAGGTTGTGTACAAGCTCAAGCTTTCCCCAGGATCCAGCTGGTCACTAGTCCCCTTACTCCTCAGAAATTAGTACTGATATTCATTTCCCTACACAGCCAGGGACCCCAGGTACTGCAAGAATTGGATTAATTTAAGTTTTTTTTAACTCCCAACTAAGAATACATATTTAAATTCTGGTGCTCCTCAAGAAATTTCAAATGTCTGTATTTTTAGATAAGAGGAGACAGGACAAGGAAGGACATCAACAGAAGTTTTCAATGTGTGATTTCACATTTTACTTTCATTACAACTTCACTGGTTCCTGATGAATCCTCCTCTCGCTTTTTTGCCCAGTTCTGCCATAAAACATTTCCAAGTGTAGAACTACATGATTTATGTAATTTCAACATATATACTCAGTCTCTCTTGAAATGCAACAGACATCCCTGGTAGTGGGAAAAGAAGCAAGGTACTGCCATCAGATTATTGAGGAGAGGCACAGATCATGTGCCCCAGACTGCCTAAGCTTCAAATAGATATATTCTCTCTTAAATTGAAGCATGGTCTATATCCTAAAGTCTGTATGGGAAGGGCCAAGTAAGAAAACGTGGTGTCTGTGTTGTGGCGGAGAGAAGAAAAAGAGTAAAGGAGGGGTAAGTGTAGATGTTCTCATCAGCTCATGGCACCTTGGTAACAGACTCAAAGCCCACATCCTAGGACAAAATTACTCCTTCAAAATTTTGTACTAAGATTCACTCCTCTACACACATAGTGATCCTAGATATTAGAAGAATTGGATTAATCTAAGGCTTTTTTAAACTTCCAACCTTTCATACATATTTAAATTCTGGGGCTTCAAGTCAAAATGCCCATGGTTAGTTAAAGAAATCTCATCCCTGGTTAGTTAAAGAAATAAACAGTTCCGTGGCAGGAGGAGAACCATTTTTGCAGAAATGTCTTGATGGGAAGACTGCTTTGGGGCTATGTGCTCTTGTTGCTTCCAAGAAATTCTAACCTTGGGGAAACTCAGGATCAGACAACATGAGGGGAAACTGTCAACCTGCTGTTTCTCCATCACTTTATCTGTTGCCAACATGGGCAAAGGGAAGAAGAGCACATTGATCTTCATTTATCCCTACTTGATGTGAGTGAGCCAACGAAAGCTGACTACACCTGTATGTGTACTTATACTAAGTGGATTGGTTTAAAATAAGCACAAGGACCTAGTTGAATTCTCCTCTGTATAGGATTTTTTCCAATGGGTGCAGAATACCTATCCTTGAAATAAAGAGACACCTTTGAATGAAGCAAAATAAGAAGTATGGTTACACAGAACCTTTCCCTAGACAGACCAACTTGTCAGTGAATTCACACCAACACACTGAGCACAGATTGTCAAGAGTTCTGGGTAAAAGCACACATCTTTGAGTTATATGGCCCTGGATACAAATCCTGACTTTTGCCAGAAGGAGACCTTCAGCTAAAAGTTGAAGTTCAAATGATTCTCCAATTGAGAAATTCCTAGGAGAAAAAATAAGCATGTGAGAAACATGTGAGGGGAGGGAAAGAAAATATGATATGATCTCAGAAGAAGGTCACCTCAATCTGATATTTAGGTAGATGTGACATGGAAAGTGTACCCCAGAATTCATTCAAAGGAAAAGGAAGTTTGGCTTCTGTGCTAATTCATTAGGGAATCATCATCTGGAGGGTACCAACTCAGGGATAAACTCTTTGGCACTTGGGTTCAGCTATGATAGTCAATGGCACATGGGTACAGTGATGGTGGTCCATGGCACTTGAGCACTGTAGTGGGTTGACAACAGGTGGCCCTCTTGAGTTATGTAACACACACTCAGAGTGTTACAACTGAGTTGGTGTGGTACTGGGTGTGGAAGGTCCATGTAAGGATTGCCGTCAACAAAACAAAAATGGAGAACTGGAGAGGAAGAGGTGGTGCTGTTGGTTCCTCTGGAGAAGCTTGTTGCACTGGTTTTCATGATATGAACTCAGCTGTTCTCATCACTGGAGGAACTTGGGACTTTGCTGTCATTGAGGGTGGCTGTGGCACTTTGCAAGGGAGCTCTGGTCCTTACTTTGAGCACTGCTTCCTGGCTCCAGTGGCGGTCCCTCAGCCTGCTGGCACATACCTTTCATCCTGCTGGCACAGACTTTCTAGTTTCCCTCACCTCATTTTGGGCCTTCATAGGACAGATCGGTGAAACACACTTGCATGAAACATTGTCATTGTCTGTGGGGTTCCACTGGACTCCTGGAGCACTAGCCTGGGCTCTAGGCTTTCATCTGGACTCATGCAGGACACCACCATGGGATCCAGGCCCTCAGCTGGATTCTTTGGATCTCTAGTGTGGACAGACTTTCTGCACCTTTTTGTATTTGACATTATTTGACTATAAAATAATCCTATGAATTATGCATTCTTTATTAAATTGTTTCCCTTACAAATCCTGACTACAACAGGTGCAGTGTTGGCAGTCCATGAGCACTTGGTTACAGCGCTGATGGTCAGTGAGCACTTGGGTACATTGTTGATGGTGCATGGGCCTTTGGGTACAGCCTTGGTCCTCCACGGGCACTTAGGTACAGAGTTAGTGCTCCATGGCACTTAGGTACAGTGCAAGTAATCTGTGGCACTTGGATACAGTGTTGCTATCCATGGGCATTAAGGTACAGCACTGGTGTTGCATGTGCATTTGGGTAGTGTTGGGGGTATATGGGTGCTTGGGATGGCATTGCGTATTTATGGCTCTTGGGTATAGAATTTGTAGTCTGTAGGCACTTGGGTACAGTCTTTGTTGTCCATGGTGTGTGAGGACAGCCCTGGTCACCTATGGCACTTGGATACAGTGTTGGTAGACCATGGCACTTGGGTACAGCACTGGGGACCATGGGCATGGCCTTGAAGAAATCTGCAGCCATAACCTTTTTGCAGCCAGGCTCACCAAATTTATGCGTAGATGCACAGTGCTTGTGAAGATACCCAGAGAGGATCTTGTGAGTTATCTAGCTTGGGCCCTCAGTGAGTACAGGCAACTTTATAAACTCCCTGGCTTAAGTTATCTTCTATAGAAAATTGGAACATTCATAATAACCTTGGGGAATTGTTGTGATGATAAAATTGAGAGGGTAGATGTGACATGCTCAGGATCTAGCGGACAGTAAGTACTATCTCTGCATTCTCCTGTTGGACTATGAATCCAGAGTAGGGGCAGCATCAGCCTCACTACCATTGTATCCTGACCCCTTGATAAAAGCCTATACAGGACAGACTCAGTAAGTATTTAATCTTCCTCATGGTAAAGACAATATCATAGAAACATACAAGGTTTTGTCAAAGAAGATTGACTTCACTTGGAAGGAGATAACAAACCATGGCCAATTCAAACATTCTGTATTTGACAACAGTGACATGGAGAAGGAGAGGTCCTGAGGACTTAAAATGACTATGATTAGCAAAATGAAAATCTTTTCTTCCAGCTTAGTGATGCATTACCTCGTATAGTCCAGTACTACCCTATTTTCTTGATGCCGGGATCCCCTCACATCCTTAAAGTCGTTGAAAGCTTAGAGCCTAGTTTATGTGGCAGTTTAACTAGGAAATTTACCACAGTAGCTTAAAAAAAATGCAAATAGTAATTATTTCATTTTAAGCTAATAATCAAATGCTAAAATAAATAATACTTTGTGAAAATTAGCTTGTACTTTTAAAAATTAAAAAATAACACTGTTTTATGTATTTTCAAATGTCTTTAATGGCTGACTCAGTAAAGACAGCTCTCTCCATTTCTGTGTTCAATACCTTGCTGTATGTTGTGTTAGCTGAAATATGCAAAGAAAATCCAGCCTCCTGCATTTATGTAACTGGAAAAGTAATAATATTCCATAATCTATTCAGCTAATTTTAAATATTTTTCTTTGATAGTATCCCAAAACTGTATATAGATTCAGTTATCTTTTAAGAAAAGTTTTTATTGGGCTGGGGAGACAGTTCAGCAGCATAAGCACCTGCATGGCAAGCACAAAGTCTCAGAACCCATGCATCCTGAAGAATAAAAATAAAATAAAAATGGTTTTTATTAGTACATATTTGGAGTATGCAGTGGTTACAGTCCTTGCATGGAGCTGGCCCATGCACACAGCACATCTTAATCCCATTTTTCACCCCCTTTCCCTCCCCTCTTTTTCTCCTCTCTTTATCTCTTGATCATCTTCCCATTTGAGAAAGATCTATCCCTCTACTTCTTTTGTTTGTTTGTTTGTTTGGTTGGTTGGTTGGTTTTTTTGGCGGAACCAGGAATTGAACTCAGGTCCTTGTGCTTGCCAGGGAAGCGTTTATTCCACTGAGCCACCTTCCCGGCCCCTATCCCTCTACTTCTTAGCATCTTCTTTTTACTTTTTTATTTTATGAAAAAATAAAATTTCATAATAAAACAATGAGAAAATAACAGTAGTTAACACAATGTAATGTTATCTTTGAAGTATTTACTCTGAGTACAAGATATAAATCAAAAGGATTCTTATCTTTTAGAAGTAAACAGGTAATAACACAAAATAGGTAGAGACAGGTAAGAAACAGGTAATAACACAAACAAAAAGAAATAAACAGGAAATAACACTTTCTTTTTTGGTGAACTAAGACTAACTTGTTTTAGCAATGAAACTAATTAACATATACATTAAAATATCTCAAAATTACAGGTTGTGCAATTTGGGGAAGCACTTTAGCTTCTCCTTGCTCCTATTCATCTCTTTTATTTTGTTCTTTATTTGAACATATATATATTTCCTTATATAAGAGAAACCATGTAATATTTAAGCATATATGTCTGACTTATTTCATTTAACATTATGTTCTCAAATGGCATCAATTTACCTATGCATGCCTCAAGTTTGTCTTTCTTTATGTAAATGCAGTATTCTACTGCATATAAATACCACATTGTTCTTATCTATTCATCTTATAAGGATACACATGCTGTTTCCAAGATCTAGCTAATATAAATGGTGCTGATATAATCATTGACAAGCAAGTATCACTGTAATATGATGATTTTTAACTCTTTGGGGGAGAAAGCTGGGTCAAATAGAAATACCATTCACAGTAGCATCAAAAGAAAAATTAACTATTTAAGTGTTAACTAAGACAGTGAATGACACATGCAATGAAAAGTATATCACTTTAAAAAAAAGAAATCAAGAAAGATGTCAGAAAATAGAAAGACATTGGTCAGGGAAATGGCTCAGTGGAATAAGCTCTTCCCTGGCAATCACAAGGGCCTGAGTTCAATCCCTGGTTCCACAAAAAAAAAAAAAGAAAGAAAGAAAAGAAAGAAA